>PYHX02000467.1:8963736-8990617 GCA_004302925.2 Cochliomyia hominivorax | reverse complement strand
AAACTTTTTTAAGTTTTCTCAATAGAATCAGCTTTTTTATTAACATTCCTTGATTAAATTTCGGTATTTATAAAGCCGTTGTAACAAATAATTGGCTTCCTTTGCGGCAACTGTATATTTTTTGCCCTACTAAGAATTTTTTTGGGAAATGTCGACTGTTTTTGGGTCCTTGGTGTTCGGGGTATAATATAATATTTTGACAAAAATTCAAGTTTATAAAAAACGTTTCTCAACGATCTCACTCCTTATGTATAAAAACGAATTTTTGTTTGTTCGGAACTCAGGCATCTAAACTTCTAGATCGATTGAAATTTTTCACAGAATTATCCCAAAGTAACACTGGCTATACAATTTTTGGTAGCATCAAGGGGAAGATAATATTAATGCTAAAAAATCTAAAAATCTATTAATGCAAGAGTTTTAACATTTGGTCCTAATCATTTTTTCAAAGAACAGTTTTACTGGACATAATGTATTACGCATATTATCAGGTGTAGAGGTAGCTCCCGATACAATGCTAATACAAATTATTGAATATCTAAGGAATTATTGATGCAAGTTACTTTCTCAAGAAAGTTTTACTAGACAAAATGAAGAGGTAGTCCACATACAAAGCAAATATTAATCATCTCATGCACTATTACCGCTAAAATTATAAAATTTATTCCCAATAAAAAATATAGGTCAGATAGGATTATGGCGACAGGTACCCTCCAAAATAAATAATCGACTTTTGATCAACTATTCTTATTTTGATTATTTTAATCGATCAACTGCACTCTACAATCAGCGAAAATAAAAATTCTTTTTTTTTCATATTTTACTTTTTTGATTTAATTGGCCACTCAGAATCGATTGCAGTATGAAGTTATATAAATTTCTCCAGTCACTACTATATGCAACGCGAATTTCTTAAGAACTCTTACAGCTAGAAATCTTAGCTTTAGTCCCTATTGTTTTCCTGTAAAAGATTAAAGTCTTGGTAATGTATCAATCGGAGAAAAAAGGAAAACCTGCCCATAATATGTCCAATTATTAACTAATAATGTCTAGTATCTAAATAACTATTACATCTAGATTTTCCAAAATTTATGAGTGCAACATTGAGTCGAGATCCTAAATTTCATCCCATATTCTTGAATTTCAATCAATAATTAAGAGACATAAATAATCCTCCTCCAAATTCCTTCTCGCTTTCCCCACCTTAAAGAATTGAAAGAAACTTTTGTTTTGGGAAAATTTTGTATTTTACAAAAATTTTTTTTTATCCTGTTTTATTTTTTACTTTTACTTAGTAAATTATATTAAAAAAAGAAACAACTTCTTTCCTCTTGCTCTCCACCACACAAATAACTTAAAATTCTAATTTAAAACTTTAGAACTTCATGCGATGAGGATACTGAGAAGAGTGCAAGGCGAACATGCTCTTCAAGTATTTGGCGAGGAATTTGCCATCTTCATGACCCTTGATGGCCTTAACAATGGCAGCATCGACTTCCTTTTGTCCTTCTTGCGGGCTTCATTGGGAACGAAACGTTCCTTTTAACAGCAAAGATATCACCTTCACCAGGTTTCTTTTCCTTCTTGACCTTCAAGCGGCGGAAGTAGGCATCGTCCAAATGTTCGGGTACCTTGTAGTCACCCAAGTTGATGCGGGTAGAGGTGCCAATAACATAACGTTGGGAAACGCGACGCAATGGGCAGGAGTTCAAGCAGAAGGGACCAGTGACCAACAAAAGTCCAGAGGCCAAAGCCTTCAACAAAAACAACACGTTTACCTGGTGGCGACCAGCCAACAAAATGAGGACGGTACCGGGTTTAAGGTTGTGGCGAATGTTGCGCTTGTGTTGGCTGAAAGTAGCCTTGGAGGGACGCTTGGCTACAAACTTCTTGGTGGGGTAGTTGGCCTTGGGTTTCTTTTTGTAAACGGTACGTTCACCCACCGTTCTTGGACCACCAATCTTTTTGACAACTTTAATGTCGGTCTTAACAGTCTTGACGACTGGACGTTTGGTACCCTTCAAACGCCATTGAGCACGGCGTTTGTACATCTACAATTATAAAAGACAAAATTATAAATAAATCAATAAATATTGAATTCTGTTTTAGATTAAGAAGTAAACAAAACAAATGCGAAAGTGTATAACAAAGCAAACGTTTTAAATATATTATTTTTCGTCTTCTTAGAATAAAATCCAAACAAAATATCAAATACAATAAATAAATTCCAATTGGTTTTTTTCAGACACATTCTATAACACTCTTAGTTTCTTCTTTTTAAAAAATAACTCTTTCTGTCTTAAGAATAAAAACCAGAACATTTTTTTTGCACTTAAATTTTTATGGAATATTTGCAATATTTACCAAAACATATCACTAAACAATTGAATTTAAAATAAATTTTTCACATTATTTCCAAATTTCTCACATTTTTATTTACGCCATGTTTTATTTCCTCATTTATCGAACTTTTTTGAGACACACATTTGCCTTACATACACACACGCACATTGTCGTTTTGGGGATAGTGCTAACTTTGGGAACACTTTTCTGGGATATTTTATGAATTTTTACCTGGCTCTTGGAGTAACGCAAGACACCGCCATGGAGGTAAGTGTTTAATGGATGTTTGTTAACTTTTTTGCCCGATTTAACGGCTTTTTTAGCTTTTTCGACGGGTGCCATATCGGAAAACACGTGTACACCGCACAGAAACTATGGTAAAAAGGAAGGTTAGGTACGACAGCGTTGCCAGATAAAAAGTCAATGTCATATTGACAGCTGTCAAAAAATAAATGTCATGTGGCAGACATTTTGTTTTCGGAGTTGTATTTAGAGCAGTTCCCCTTAAGGTATGCAATGCTTTTTGTCAAACGAAAAATAAATATGGCAATTTGATGCGTTATTAAAAGAAAGTTAAATTATGTTTAATTAAAATAATATTAATTAATATTTTATAAAGATGTATTTATAAATGTATAATTTTATGTGTGATTGTTTTGGTATTTTAATATTAATTATCGGAAACGCACTTTTAAAAATGACATCTCTAATGTAAACGAGTAATGTTACCCACCCAATTTATACCAGAACGACTTGCCTTTTTTTAGAAATGTTATTGCGAAAAAAAATCTTATTAGATCACGCATAATATATTGCGTAATGTATAATGTATTAAACCATCTACAAATCTGCTTCCGCTCTCTGATAATTTTCGAAATATAGGATCTCAAAATTTCGACTTGCGGATCCACTTTTCTTTTTGGATAGTTAATATTGGCATTATGTGAAAGGACTGGGGGAAAACTTTCACATGATATTAAAAGGCGATATAAATTGTTAATCCTTGCGGAGACAAAATAAACTTTTAATGTTTTTAACAATTTTTTACAAAAGTAAAATCTCAAAAAGACATCTTATAACGCTACTGCTATTGATAATGGAACATGGTAAACGACACTTAAAGCTTTCATTTGGTACCCCATATTGCCATTATTAATAAATTTAAAATTTAATTCGCTAAATTGGTTTTCTGGATAATAGATCCAAATTTGTGACAAATAACTTTCAACCAAAGCCGTCTTATTATTTGTCTCAAAGAAAGTCATACTATGAGACGAAAGGTCGCATGAAAAACTAACTTCACAAAAAAAAAAAAAAAAAGTCAATAATTTCTAATGACACGATTTTTAAATTCAAAATTTCAAATATTGGTCTAGACCCATATTTGGTATTGGAGGGTTGAAGGTTAAAAAGGATCTCCGTAGGGCCTTGTTATATCATTGGGTAGATTTCTCCAAAATCTTTCACCATGTACCTCAAAAATTAGAAACTTAAAAAATCGTTAGCGTACGGATCTAAATTTGTTCCACAAAATTCTGTATTATTCCGTTTTAATTGCTATGATTTTATTTTAATCTGGCAATGCTATTGTCCGAAATATCATTCTTTAAAGTGGCAGCCTTGCTCCTGAAAAACAAGACAGCTGTCTTAAGCACTTAAACAAAAGGTGTATGATGTGAAAATTCTATTCTATCAATATTTTGGCACCAGTATGATCATTATTTGGCGCCAGTATGACTGCAAATAAATGTACTAACTGTTTTAACAAAAAATATATAATCTTATGAAAGCAATAAATAAAAGCTTTATAGTAGGGCAGCTGCATAATATCAAAACCCAAACAATTGTAGTATGAAAACCCTCCTCTGCCACGAATGTTTATAACAGAATTGACTGGGAACATTAGATGCAGTGCTCTATATCAAATACATAGATGGTTGAGGGCAAAAAAAAGCCGGTCGTCAAATCGCTTCAATCTCATTAGAAATGGCTCGTGAATTTGCTTAAAGAGATTTGGCCAACATCTGCTGCTAAATATTTCGCTGCTTCTTTCGGAAATGTTACAGAGAGCAGCGAAATGTTGTCAAATGTTTATTTACATTTGAAATGGATTTTTTTAAGATAAATTTATCACATAAAAAATTAAATTAAATTGAATGTGGTACTCACGGTTTTTTGAAAATAACTTCATCAATTCAGATTTTAAATAATTTTCGGCGCGAATATGGATTCTATTCTTAATTTATTCTGGCAATATGACTATAAATTGTTCTTGTCGCAGCAATATGGAATGGTTCAGAAAAGCCATTTGTGTGACACTAATTCAAAGGATGCATTTAAAAAATCATTCGTGATTTTCAAGTTTCCCAGTGCCTGGCCAGTCATAGAGAGAAATTACTCAACAGAAGCAACATTGTCACTTTCACTTGTCATTCATCTTCCACTAGAATCGAATAAAAATGAATATATTTACCAGGTGAGTAGGAATATTGACGTTACGTGAAAACTCAGAGGCCTTTGTACTCTCTTCCAATGAGAGGAAAAGAGAATGTGTAAAAGAGATTCAAAGGAATCAGATTGATACTGGTGAATATATGGTCTCATTAGACATCTTGTCCGTAAAATGATATTTACTAGATCAGCTAGCCAACAGTTGCTAGATACGCTAGAGTCCCGGCTAAAGGCAAAGCAAATGTTCCATTGACTTAAACTCATTCTTATTATCACACGTCCTACAAGTATCGAAACAACAACATCTTCCCTCTATTGTGTTTCGACATTAATTTTTGAAAAAAATTAAATATGAATTATGTTTACTAAAATCATTATGAAATCGTTGATAACTAACTTAATACTGCGTTTTTGGCAGAAAAAGCTTTATTTTTGAAAATTTAAAAAAAAAGAAAATCCATAATTTTATAAAATCGTTCATAACTCACTAAATACTACGCTTTAGACTTCAATAAACTTTATTTGGAATCACTTTTTGAAAATTTATAATTTTTTTCATAAAATCGTTCATAACGCATTTCATACTGCTTTCTTGGCCTTAATAAACTTTATTGGAATCACTTTTTTAAACTGATTTATTTTAATCACTTTTTGAAAAGCTAAGAATTTTTGTAAAATCATTCATCACCGCTAAAAAAGATTTTTTTGAAATCACTTTTTAGAAATCCAAAAGTTTTTTATAAAATCGTTAAAAGTGGGTTTTTTTTGTCAAAAATAAAATTATTTTGGAATCACTTTTTGAAAATTAAAAAAAACTGCATTTTGGCTCGCTAACAAGCTTTATCTGTGATGGCTTTTTAAATTTGATACGATTTATCATCATTTTTATTAATATTCCAAAAGTGATTAAAAACAGTCTAAATTTGTGATACTAATTGTTTGCAATTTTATGTGTTTCTAAAGCTAAAGAATCTGTAATTACTCTAGAACAAATTAATTTTTTTATTCTATTTCTCTAATTAACGAAAAAACCATGTTATATATCCCTCATTAGTGCTAAATATAATTTTATTTCACATATTAAATTATTACAACTCATTGCTTTTAATATTTATAAAAAAACACTTGATTTAATTGCAAATAAATAACGTTTAACTTTATAATTATTACAAAAATTAAAAAAGATATATAATGTTATTATACCCTTTCACCACCACAATTGATGAAGAGAGTATATTAAATTAATCATTCCGTGTTATAACACTAAAAAGGAATCATCTCAGAGCCTATAATTTATATATATTTTGCATTAAATCAACATCTGTGTCGATTTCGCTATGTCTATCTGTCTGTTGATGGCAGAGCTCCATGAAATTAGCCTAAGCATTTGTTTATAGTTCTATTTAAAATCAGCAAAATCGGTGAATTATATTAAAAGATATAGACGATATCAGAAGCAACCTCTAAGTTCAAGCAAAACAACTTTCATAAAATTGTCATTATAAATCGACAAATCGAAATGAAATTCTGCCATAATACTAAGTTTTATGTACTTCATTTTCCAATTCCAAAATGTCCTCAAATCGGCTGAGTAAATAGAAGTTATAATCAATATATAACTAATTGAATGACTGATTATGTTTTGCATATTAAATAAAGGAAATACTCCCTCATGATCCTATTCATCCTAAATTTTCGCCAGTAAAAAATATCCTTGGAAAGGTAATTGGAACCAATTTGAATACTTCCGCTTTTCGGTTACTTATATTTGTATGGGTGTACTTTTCCTCTTGTTCCTATTTTGATCAGGTAAACAAACTCTTGAGAAAGTGATTTGGGTCGAATATGAGAACTATTGCAGTTATAGTTCTTTAGATATTCGATAATCAATATTTTCTTTGTTTGGAGGACACCTCTCCCCATGATTCTATCTGACCTTCATTCTTTCCAGTACAATAGTTACTTAAAAAAATTATTGGAGTCAAATTTGAAAGTTCACGGTGTAGTATGTATGGAGACTACTTTTATCCCTGATATTTGTCTAGCAAAACAGTTCCTTGATAAAGTGGTTGGAGCTTAATTCGAAAATTTTCGCTGTTATAGTTCTTTAAATATTCGATGATCAATATTTGCCTTTTACCTCTTCCCTTCCTCACATTTTGCCTCGTAACAGAGTTTCTTGAAAAAAATTATTGAAATCAAATTTAAAAATTCTCGTTGTTTATAATTCTATAGACATTCGATGATCGACATTTGCTCTGAATGGGGGCTACCTCTCTCCCTGATTCTATCCGTCCCACATTTGGTTTTGTAAAATAGTTCCTTGAAAAATTTACTGGTCCAAACTTTAAAATCCTCGCTGAAGTGGTTCTTTAGATATTCGATGATTGACATTTGCTCTGAATGGGGGCTACCTCTCTCCCTGATTCTATCTGCCCCACATTTTGTCTTATCGTATATAAATTGTTTATAGCTTATATTACTTTTGGGTACATGGGGATCATTCTTTGAAAATTTCAACAAAATCGGTCCAGTAATTTAGCTGTCTATAAGTCCCAAACAAATAAACAAACATACAGACAAACAATGTTCATTTTACTATATAGATAAGTTATTGAGTTTATGTGTAAGTGTGTTATGTACGAACATATTGTATTTAATTAACAACATTTGTGTTGGAGGGTACTGAAGATTCGGCATGGCCGAATAGATCATTCTTACTTGTTTTTATTTCGAAGTCTCTAGAATTAATTGACGTCATCATTAAAATAAACTTTTCCTTTTCCCCTTTTTAACCAAAAAAGAATCACAACTTGAAAGGAAGCAAAAGAACTATTTTTCTATATTAATGTAAGATAAAATTTATATAGAAATACAGCAACAGCAACAAAAAAAAAACACAAAACGTTAAGTACTTGCACTTAACCTCATCTCATCAGTATCTTAATCTATAAAAGAATATAGATTTTTTTCGCTCAAAAAAGAAAAAAAACGAGATACGATAATAAATAATAGTTGTACTTGTAAAAATTGTTTAAAAATATAATTTTTTATTTATGTAAATGTATGTGTTGAATGGTGTGAGTTGTTTCTTCTTTGCTTTTTTGTAATGAAAGGAAAAGGAAATGTATATAAATAGGGTTACCATTAAAATAACACTAACAACAGCAAGAGGAAGAAAGGCAAGTGTTTGACAGGGATGGGGAGAGAAAGAGAGAGAGGGAGAGAGTAAGATAATGTAAACTTAATGTAATAATGAAGCTGCCACTTACCAAACACTAATAAAATACTAAATGGTTAAATAATTTTGAATAGAATTTTGTAATAAATTAAATAGAATGTTTTTTGTATAGAAAATTCACTTTCTAAATATAAAAAAATAAATTATAAATTTGTTTATAATTACACACACCACACTTTTACATGCATATTCCTACAAACTCTATGTATTTAACAACCTGAGTTTTTCTATTTATTTAAAGCTAAACCAAAAAAAGATGGGAAAAATAATTAAAAATTTATGTATTTTGTTTGTTTTATACCCTACAGAGTGCATAGGAAAATGACAGTGTTATACAGACATTTAAGTGCTGTATTTGATCCTATTGCGTAATCAGGACAATCATTAGTTGCCAAGCGTTACTTTTACGATCACTACTATTTTGTGCCCTTTTATTCTCATTTAATAGACCAGGAAATTTTATTGTACAGCAAGAATATTTTTTAGAGAACTTGACTTCAGTTTCCGAGCTCTTTTTTTGGAGACTAAATTTTTAGTAGCCTTCCTGTAGGGAACTTTTTGAGCCTTGTATGTTTTTAAACCTGCATTTGTTTTAACTTTTCAATCACTTATCTAACGGAGGTCATTTCTTTCCGGATGTGTTGGAAGTCCTTTTGGAAATGCATTTTATTTTGGCTTCAGAAACATCCTATGGACCATTCCTTCCACCTAACTAGATTTTCTATTAACGGACTATTTATAACATTGTAACAGTTTGACAGCAGACCTATGAATGTTTGACCAACTTTTAGTACAAACAATTTGAGTTTTGTTTAAAATATTTAATAATTTTAGTACGAACTTTTTTCTGGTCACTCATTTAATTTTTTTCCTAAAAAAATTTCAATTAATACTTGAGTTAAAATTTTTAATTAAAAAACCTGTGTTACGAATTTGTCGATCTCAGTCCTTATCTTTTTTCGTTACTTTGTTTTAAGCTTGTAAAATATACAAATATATAGATATTTTGATCAAATTAGATAAAAAAAGAAGATCAGTCCACAAATGATGTGATTTAATCTACTTAAATCACAAAAAAAATGTAGTATTTTGATAATAATTTGCAAATATCAGATTTATACAAGCAGAGAAACAACGTATAAAATTTTGCGAGGATCGGTAGATATTTTGTTATAATCTTCATTTAACATCCATTTCCAAAAATCACCTAAAGTGGCATTAAACTCATCCAAATGTGAGTATTATGAAATATTTTAAATTATTTAATTTTATACAAACAAAAATATAAATTTAATTCTAACAGGATCGGTCCATAATATTTCTTGGTATAAGGTATTATAAAGTCACTGTCAACCGTATAAGAAACTCTTTACTTGTTTTATTTTATTATTTTTTTTCAACTAAAATACAATATCTCAAGTGTGTTATTATCGCATCAGAGATAATTTAATAACAACCTTTAGTCCTCTATTCTCTTCTCTTTCCAGTTGTCTATGTGTGTAATACACACAAAAAAACTACAATTCAAAGGACCTTTAGTTTTGTAAAATCTAAGAAACGGTTGTAAAAATCTTATTTTATATAAAAAAACAGTTTATTTTTCTTAGGTTTTTCCTAAGAATGAAATATTGTGTGAATTATGTTATGGAGGGTGAGTGTAAAAATGCAACATTTATTGTGTGTAAGATTTTCTTATAACACATACACACAATAAAAACATCCAAACAAAGTTTTTAAAAAAGCTTAAGATAATGTAAAAATGTTGGGGGTATGTAGAATTAAAATGTGGTTAATGTAGGGAATATTTCGTAAAGAAATTGTAAAAAATAAATTGTTGGTATAATTTCTATTAGGGAAATATCTGGTACGTTCAAACCGTTTTTCGGAAAACATGCCATTAATGTTGTTATAGCGCTTTCTGTCACTTTGCTTGAACAGGGAGTCCCTCTCCATTTAAAATGTACCACACTTTTAATTCCCTTTTAACTAAAGCCAAATATCCCTCCTCTGGCCTAAGCTCCACCAGAGCTTAACCACATTGTTGTTTGTGTATCACTCAAGGGCTTGTTCATCATAATGACCGGATAACAAGTCAGGTCAAATATAAGTGAATTACGAAGACTTATGAATGGAAACAGCCTATTTTGTCAATATTCCTTGTTGTAAATTTCGGTATTTATAAAGTCTCTTGTAATAAATTATTGGCTTCATATGCCGCAATTGCATATTGCTTGCCATATCAAGAACTTTTTGAGAAATTTTGACTGCTTTAAGTCTTAAACTTTTCTTCAACATTCCGCTAGAGTATCAGAAACATATAAATTTTTTGATCAGGAAGTTGCGAAAAATCTAACAAAAAATAAGTTTCGGATTTTTAGAAAACTTGACTTCAATTTTCGTGCTCGGTTTTTGGCCACTAAATTTTTAGTAGTGTCCCTGTTAGGAACTTTTGGAGCTTTGTGTGTTTTTAATTTATCATACCAAACAGTTCGAGTACTGATCTAACCAGGCTGCTGTGTTGGAAGCACTTTTGCAAATATTTTTCACTTTTTTGACTTTAGAGAAACATCTTGTGGACGATTCCCTCTAACTGAGCCAGATTTTCTATCAACGGAAAAGTTCTGCTGCTACTGTTTTAATAACATTGGAAACAGTTGACTTTGAATGCTTGACCAACTTTTTACAGGATCAAGTTTTTTGTACCCACTTTTTTCTAATCATTCATTTAATAAAAGTTTTCGTTCTTAGTCCATATATAAATTCATACTCTAAATGAAAAACCCCTTACAAATATATAACTAAATTATGTGTGTTTCTATGTTCTGGCTTTCGGTTTTTATAACCTTGATGTTTTTAAAAACATATTTATATAAAAATGTTTAGATAAATGTAAATTTTGTTTTATATCAAATCTCATACGACATTTTTATTTATTTTTCTAATTTTTTTCCTTTAAAAAAAGAAGTCTTTGTTAATGAGTGCATTACTGGAATTTGTTAAATAATTTCCAAGTTACTTTTGCTTGAGAAAAACTAACTGAAATCTATTTCTTTTTTAAACTTTAAAAAATATAATTTTAAGCTAAATTTTACATATTTTGATATATAAATCTGAACATAACCTTATTTAAAATTGTACTTTGAAAATATCAAAAAAAAAAAATATCTCAAATACATTCACATATGTTTTCAATACATAAAAGTTTTTCTTAAATTTAATACAGGAACACTTAATGAGCCATAAAATTAGTTAAAATTTTGGCTATAACTTTTTTCAACTGTACCGATTTTGTTAATTTTTTGAATGGTTATGAAGTATATGTAACTTTATATTATGGTAAAATGTTATTTTAATTTGTCTAATTTATAATTTACAATTTTAGGAAAGTTTTGAACTTAGGGGTTGCCTCAGATATCGGCCTATATCTTTTAATATACCAAACCAATTTTAGCTGGTTTTAAATAGGAAATTTCTCAGGCCAAATTTCATTGAGTTCTGTTAAATATTCTGGATATGGGCCTGTCAACAACAGACAGGTGGGCAGAACGACGGACATAAAGACATGGGGAATGAGAGATATACATACAGACGGACAGATAAACAGGTTAAATCAGTTTAGATTTTGATTTGATATACATTAAGGGGTCTGAGATGTTTCTTTTTTGGTGTTACACACGGAATGACAGATCCTCTTTACCACTTAAGGTGGTGGTGGAGTTTTCTTAAAATAGTACTTTTATATATAATTTTATTAATATGTATTTTTAATGTTAATTCAAGGTTAAAATTTTATTTATTTTGATTAAAAATATTATATTTCCATGTCATCTAGTGAAATTATATAAAACATGTGAATAAGTCTCTTAAGTGTTTTATGACGTAAAACTAGAAATATTTTCTTTTTCCATTTTTTTTGCTTTAAAAATACCTTCAATTTGTTATTTTATTTTAGTTTTATAACATTTTTTTTTATTTTGACATAATGATTTTAACACTAATAATCAGATGTCATCAATATTATCATCACAAAATATCAATGCAATACACTTTCATACAAACTCTTTTACTGGTATTGATGGTTTTGTTTTACTGATATATGACGAGAGTGGCCAGATGTTTTTTATTTTGAAATATTTGTCATTTGTTTTGTGTTTACTTTTGTGAGATGGTCACTTTAATTTTTACAACTACACTAATACAAGTACATCATTAGTATTTTACCGTTATTTTCTTTTTGTTTTTGCTCTCATTCTTATGCTCTTGAGAATATTTCGCCTGCATTATTATGACAATGAATTCTTGTGTGATATTTTTACGGGATTTTTTTGTTGTAGTTTTCCTAACGAAAAAATATAACAAGTAAATTGATTGGAAAATTGTTTAAAAGTTAAAAGAGTGTGTTAAGATTTTTATTAGTTCTTTGTTATTCCTAATAAGAGAGCATAAGTTGGGAAGACACAATTGTAACCAAAAATAGAAAGTGGCAAAGGTATTTAAAAATTTAATTTAAAAAGGAAAAAAAGTAATTATAAAATAGATTATAATTGAGACAAGTGTCACGATACTATTATGGATTGACTGATTGTCTATATTATAGACTAGTTGAAAGTGTATATTATAGATAGTACATGTATGTTATAGACTAATTGATAGACTATATAATAGACTAGTTTATATTTATGGTCTATATTATAGACCGGTTCATAGTTTATATTATAGAATAGTTTTTACTCCATATTATAGACTTGTTTCGACTCTATATAACAGTCTAGTTCATAGTCTTATGGACTAGTTGATAGTCGAAAATATGTACTAATACATAGTCTACGTTGTAGAATAGTTTTTCGGAAACCCTTCCTACTATACGTTTGGACACTTTTTGTGCTAATATATCTCTCCACTGGCCTTAGCTCCGGGAAGTTTGGGGGATTCTGTTGTATTCTTGTACCACTCGAGGACTTGTTTAACAAAATAAGTCACACCTAAGTGTGGATGCATTATGAAGTCTTTTCAATGGAAGAAGCGTTTTTTGTAAACACTTCTTGACGTAAATTTAAGGTATTTATGGAACAAATTTGCTACTAAAATTGTTAAATATTTTAAACAGAACCCAACTTGGTTCAACAAAGAGTTGATCAAGCAATCAAAGGCCCGCCGTCGAATTGTTTTCAATACTAGTAAACAGTACCGGAAGAACTTGTCCGTTGATAGAAAACCTGGTTCAGGTCAAAGCTAATGCAGATTTAAAATCATACAAGGCTCAAAAAGTTCCATACTGGAACGATGCCGCAAATTTAGTGGCTAAAAACAGAGAACGGAAATTGAAGTCTATTTTTTATAAAAATAAAATATTCTTGGATATGGATGACAAAACGTATGTTCTGCCATAGTTTTCGCAACTACCTGGTTAAAAAGTTTTATATTGCTGATGTTCGAGTTTAGGACCCAAAAGCAGTCAATATTTCCCAAAAACAGAGCACGGAAATTGAAGTTAAGTTAAAAAATATATAATCTTGCATAATGGATGAAGTATGTTCTGGCAGGTTTTTCACAATTTCCTACTCAAATGATGAAACTTTGAAGAAAAGTTTAAAAAACTGTAAAAATTTCGAAAAAAATATTCGCTGTAAAAGAAGATAATCATTAGTTAATACGCCCTCTACAAATACCCAGTTTCCATTATATTACTTACTTAAACCTTTTTGGCCTGACTTGGCATCTGGTCACAAAGGCAATAATGTAATATTTGTACCTAGAAAAGCACATTCTCCAAACTGTTCGGAGCTAAGGCCAGTGGATAGATATTGGGCCTTTATTAAAAGATTGAATTGGAGAGCACAAACAGGTGTTCAAGACTGTGAAAGATTTGAAACGGAGAACTGTTCGAACAGGGAAGTACAGAAAGCACTATAATAAGTTAATGGAAGGGTTTCCGATAAAGGTTCAAAATTTCATCGCTAGTGATAAAAACTTAATTTTTTTTGTAAATTGGATGCCGGTTATTTAATAGTTGTTATCCTTATAACGAAACCAAACCAACCCTACTTTTAAGTCTATATTATGGAATAAATATTTACTCTAAATTACGGACACTCTAGAGTTATCACCTTGACTAATTATAGTTTATATTCTGCACTTGGTGTAGTTTATAGTGAAGACTATATTTAATTCGATAGTCTAGACAATAATGGACTTTAACGTTGGTTTAGTAAATTTGGCATTTAAATTAAAATATTTTATCATAAGTTACCAACTCTAATTAGTTCTTATTATAATTTCTAACCTTCAAACTAACTTTTTGTTTCAATTGATTTCATAGTTTTTTCCTTCCGAGAAACAATATTAATTCTTGGAATACGATTTTTTCTAATTTTAGATAAATTTTCTCATGGAAATATTTACAAAGAAATTAAGAAAAATAATTAAAACGTTAAGATTTGAATATGATAAAGAGGCGATAATAGAAATAAACATTCCTTTAGCATGAACATGAAAATATTTTGGGAAGCCAAGCGAGTGACATCAATATTTAACATTAAAATCAATAATTAATAGAAAAATAAATTCAAGTATTGAAAGAAAATATAACATTGAATAAAAACTATGGATTCTTAAGAATTTAAGCAAACAAGACAAGAGAGTGTGAGAGGTGAAAGCGAAAGAGAGAGTGAGAGTGAGAGAGAAAGGGAAAAGAGTAAACGAAAAGGATCCTTAAAAACAGCTGCAGTTGCAGTGGTGACAGCAGCCAATATTACTAATACAACATCACTTGTCAAGTGCCACTAACACATCGTTGGCATCGTCATCATAATCATCTTCGACAGCTTCAATTTTAGCCTCAGCCTCATAATGTCATGTGCTTAACACGAGGCAAAAATAAGTTTTATTGGACAGCAATGTCATCCAAGTACTTTGATAGTTGAAGGAATGCAAACACATGGAAACACACACACACACATGCATACATAATAATACAACATATTCAAATATGTTTAAAATTAATTTATAAAAAAAACAAATAAAAGTGTTATGGTCGATCAAGCCCGACTATGTAACTTCCTACATCATCTTGTTACTTGCAAATGACAGTTACGAAAAATTTATTAATGGCCCTCGTATAATTTTCTTTTCCTGTTTATGCTTATGTGCGCAATAGATGATTATGATACTAACATTAATGTGAATTTTTTCTGGAAGGGTTTATGGGAGTTTGAAAAAATTTTGGACCGACTCTTGTATAAATTCATACAGCGATTTTCGCTTATATTCATCTTAATTTGTCTAAATATTATTACAATATTCACGTATGATTTGTACGATTTATGAGATTTAAAGTGATTTTTATAAGGATGATTGCATGTGACCTATGAGAAATAATGGACCGATCCTCGCATAATTTTGCACATTGTTTTAGAATACAAAACGGCTTATTTTCGCATATTTTGGATAAAATTGTTTTTATATTTAAGAATTATATGGACTAAAACGCCCATTCCGGGGAACATTTGTAAGGAAATAACGGATCGATCATAAATAATTTCAAAATGCATCGTCCTTGTATATCGTATATCGTATATATACTTTGCGAACAAGCTTTACATGGACAGTGAACCGGACTGAAATGCTAATCGACTTAGTCAGTGATTCTGATTCGAATGGTTTATTCATAAAGGACTATATTTTCTGCCCGTTACAAGCATCTGTACAAACACATATTACCCCCATCACTTATGGAGATATAGCGTATAAAAACAAAATTACACAATTACTTTTTAAAGAAACAAGTGTAAAAAGTGAGAGAAGAGGAAGAAAAAAACTAAAATATTTAAAGAGGCTGCAGTAAAATTTTATTTATTTTAAATACTTTTTTATTTAAAAAGGAATTTATTTCAAAAATGTTTAAATTATTAGATTTTGCAAAATCTTTTATTAAGGTTTAAAAACCATTATAACCTCTAAAATTATTATTAAATCTAATTTCACTTTTTTTGTGCGGTTTTTCTTTTTGTCATGTCTAGTCGTTTTGCTTGAATATTTTTTCGTCACTATCACAAAAACAAAAATCATTACAATCATCATCAACAACATCCTCCTTTCCTCCTTCCATATCCTTAATAAGGATAGTGGGGGTAAAATTAAAATCCTTTATAATTTTTTTGTCATTGCACTGCGCTGCACATAAATTCGTTTTTAGATTCTCATTAAAAAATGCTGGAAATTAAAAAAAAAGGTTTCGAATTCAAAACATTTTTCAACAACTGTCAGTTTGTATCGGAAATTCAACGTTATCAGTTGTAAAATTTGAAAAATAACGGATTAAAATGCAATTTTAAAATAAATAAAAATTTGATTCAAGTGTTTTAAGTGAAAATTTAAATTTAAAGGAAAATAACAGAAATTTAAATTTAAAATAATTGAAAATTGAAATACTAAATAATTTAAAATTGAATATATTGGAATAATAAATTTCTTAAATTACAAAACTTCATATCTACCACAATTTTATAAATTTAAAAAATCATGTTATACAGTAATTAACAAAAGTCTAAAATAAGTAATTAAAAATATAAAAATTAAAATTTGAATTTAATTCAAAATTCATTAAATAATCAAATCGGTGAGTGAACATATAAAAACTAAAAAGCTAATTAGGATCAAAAACGCAGTATCTAGCGAGCTATGAACGATTTTATAAATTTTTTTAGATTTTTGAATTTTTCAGAAAGTGATTCTAAATTAAGCTTTTTTAGGCCAAAAAACGCAGTATTAAGCGAGTTATGAACGATTTTATAATTTTTTTTAGATTTATGAATTTTTAATAAGTGACTCCAAATTAAGCTTATTAAGACCAAAAACGCAGTATTAAGCGAATTATGAACAATTTTATAATTTTTTTTAGATTTTTTAATTTTTCAAAAAGTGATTCTAAATAAAGCTTATTTAGGCCAAAAGCGCAGTATTTAGAGAGTTATGAACGATTTTTTAAAAAATTATAAATTTTCAAAAAGTGATTCTAAAATTAAGCTTATTTAGCCCAAAAACGCAGTATTTAGCGAATTATGAACAATTTTATAATTTTTTTTAGATTTTTGAATTGTTCAAAAAGTGATTCTTTTTTAGGCCAGAAACGCAGTATTTAGCGAGTTATGAACGATTTTATATTTTTTTTTAGATTTATGAATTTTTAATAAGTGACTCCAAATTAAGCTTATTTAGCCCAAAAACGCAGTATTTAGCGAGTTATGAACGATTTTATAATTTTTTTTTAGATTTTTGAATTTTTCAAAAAGTGATTCTAAATTAAGCTTATTTGGGCCAAAAACGCAGTATTAAGCGAGTTATGAACGATTTATAATTTTTTTTTAGATTTATGAATTTATAATAAGTGACTCCAAATTAAGCTTATTAAGACCAAAACGCAGTATTAAGCGAATTATGAACAATTTTATAATTTTTTTTAGATTTTTGAATTGTTCAAAAAGTGATTCTTTTTTAGGCCAGAAACGCAGTATTTAGCGAGTTATGAACGATTTTATAATTTTTTTTAGATTTTTGAATTTTTCAAAAAGTGATTCTAAATTAATCTCATTTAGGCTAAAAACGCAGTATTAAGCGAGTTATGAACGATTTTATAATTTTTTTAGATTTTTGAATTTTTCAAAAGTGATTCTAAATTAAGCTCATTTAGGCCAAAAACGCAGTATTTAGCGAGTTATGAACGATTTTATATTTTTTTTTAGATTTCTGAATTTTTCAAAAAGTGATTCTAAATTAATCTCATTTAGGCTAAAAACGCAGTATTAAGCGAGTTATGAACGATTTTATAATTTTTTTTAGATTTTTGAATTTTTCAAAAAGTGATTCTAAATTGAGCTTATTTAGCCCAAAAACGCAGTGTTTAGCGAGTTATGAACGATTTTATAATTTTTTTTAGATTTTTGAATTTTTCAAAAAGTGATTCTAAATTAAGCTTATTTAGGCTAAAAACGCAGTATTAAGCGAGTTATGAACGATTTTATAATTTTTTTTTGATTTTTGAATTTTTCAAAAAGTGATTCTAAATTAAGCTTATTTAGCCCAAAAACGCAGTGTTTAGCGAGTTATGAACGATTTTATAATTTTTTTTAGATTTTTGAATTTTTCAAAAAGTGATTCTAAATTAATCTCATTTAGGCTAAAAACGCAGTATTAAGTGAGTTATGAACGATTTTATAATTTTTTTTAGATTTTTGAATTTTTCAAAAAGTGATTCTAAATTAAGCTTATTTAGGCCAAAAACGCAGTATTTAGCGAGTTATGAACGATTTTATAATTTTTTTTAGATTTTTGAATTTTTCAAAAAGTGATTCTAAATTGAGCTTATTTAGGCTAAAAACGCAGTATTAAGCGAGTTATGAACGATTTTATAATTTTTTTAGATTTATGAATTTATAATAAGTGACTCCAAATTAAGCTTATTAAGACCAAAAACGCAGTATTAAGCGAATTATGAACAATTTTATAATTTTTTTTAGATTTTTGAATTGTTCAAAAAGTGATTCTTTTTTAGGCCAGAAACGCAGTATTTAGCGAGTTATGAACGATTTTATATTTTTTTTTAGATTTATGAATTTTTAATAAGTGACTCCAAATTAAGCTTATTAAGACCAAAAACGCAGTATTTAGCGAGTTATGAACGATTTTATAATTTTTTTTAGATTTTTGAATTTTTCAAAAAGTGATTCTAAATTAATCTCATTTAGGCTAAAAACGCAGTATTAAGCGAGTTATGAACGATTTTATAATTTTTTTTAGATTTTTGAATTTTTCAAAAAGTGATTCTAAATTAAGCTCATTTAGGCCAAAAACGCAGTATTTAGCGAGTTATGAACGATTTTATATTTTTTTTTAGATTTCTGAATTTTTCAAAAAGTGATTCTAAATTAATCTCATTTAGGCTAAAAACGCAGTATTAAGCGAGTTATGAACGATTTTATAATTTTTTTTAGATTTTGAATTTTTCAAAAAGTGATTCTAAATTGAGCTTATTTAGCCCAAAAACGCAGTGTTTAGCGAGTTATGAACGATTTTATAATTTTTTTTAGATTTTTGAATTTTTCAAAAAGTGATTCTAAATTAATCTCATTTAGGCTAAAAACGCAGTATTAAGCGAGTTATGAACGATTTTATAATTTTTTTTAGATTTTTGAATTTTTCAAAAAGTGATTCTAAATTGAGCTTATTTAGGCCAAAAACGCAGTATTTAGCGAGTTATGAACGATTTTATAATTTTTTTTAGATTTTTGAATTTTTCAAAAAGTGATTCTAAATTAAGCTTATTTAGGCTAAAAACGCAGTATTAAGCGAGTTATGAACGATTTTATAATTTTTTTTTGATTTTTGAATTTTTCAAAAGTGATTCTAAATTAAGCTTATTTAGCCCAAAAACGCAGTGTTTAGCGAGTTATGAACGATTTTATAATTTTTTTTAGATTTTTGAATTTTTCAAAAAGTGATTCTAAATTAATCTCATTTAGGCTAAAAACGCAGTATTAAGTGAGTTATGAACGATTTTATAATTTTTTTTAGATTTTTGAATTTTTCAAAAAGTGATTCTAAATTAAGCTTATTTAGGCCAAAAACGCAGTATTTAGCGAGTTATGAACGATTTATAATTTTTTTTTTAGATTTTTGAATTTTTCAAAAAGTGATTCTAAATTAAGCTCATTTAGCGATTTATGAACGATTTTATAATTTTTTTTAGATTTTTGAATTTTTCAAAAAGTGATTCTAAATTAAGCTTATTTAGGCTAAAAACGCAGTATTTAGCAAGTTATGAACGATTTTATAAATTTTTTTTTTAGATTTTTGAATTTTTCAAAAAGTGATTCTAAATTAAGCTTATTTAGCCCAAAAACGCAGTGTTTAGCGAGTTATGAACGATTTTATAATTTTTTTTAGATTTTTGAATTTTTCAAAAAGTGATTCTAAATTAATCTCATTTAGGCTAAAAACGCAGTATTAAGTGAGTTATGAACGATTTTATAATTTTTTTTAGATTTTTGAATTTTTCAAAAAGTGATTCTAAATTGAGCTTATTTAGGCCAAAAACGCAGTATTTAGCGAGTTATGAACGATTTTATAATTTTTTTTAGATTTTTGAATTTTTCAAAAAGTGATTCTAAATTAATCTCATTTAGGCTAAAAACGCAGTATTAAGTGAGTTATGAACGATTTTATAATTTTTTTTAGATTTTTGAATTTTTCAAAAAGTGATTCTAAATTGAGCTTATTTAGGCTAAAAACGCAGTATTAAGCGAGTTATGAACGATTTTATAATTTTTTTTAGATTTTTGAATTTGTCAAAAAGTGATTCTAAATTAAGCTTATTTAGGCCAAAAACGCAGTATTTAGCGAGTTATGAACGATTTTATAATTTTTTTTTTAGATTTTTGAATTTTTCAAAAAGTGATTCTAAATTAAGCTCATTTAGGCCAAAAACGCAGTATTTAGCAAGTTATGAACGATTTTATAAATTTTTTTTTTAGATTTTTGAATTTTTCAAAAAGTGATTCTAAATTAAGCTTATTTAGCCCAAAAACGCAGTGTTTAGCGAGTTATGAACGATTTTATAATTTTTTTTAGATTTTTGAATTTTTCAAAAAGTGATTCTAAATTAAGCTTATTTAGGCCAAAAATGCAGTATTTAGCGAGTTATGAACGATTTTATAATTTTTTTTAGATTTTTGAATTTGTCAAAAAGTGATTCTAAATTAAGCTTATTTAGGCCAAAAACGCAGTATTTAGCGAGCTATGAACGATTTTATAATTTTTTTTTAGATTTTTGAATTTTTCAAAAAGTGATTCTAAATTAAGCTCATTTAGGCCAAAAACGCAGTGTTTAGCGAGTTATGAACGATTTTATAATTTTTTTTAGATTTTTGAATTTTTCAAAAAGTGATTCTAAATTAAGCTTATTAAGCCCAAAAACGCAGTGTTTAGCGAGTTATGAACGATTTTATAATTTTTTTTAGATTTTTGAATTTTTCAAAAAGTGATTCTAAATTAAGCTTACTTAGGCCAAAAATGCAGTATTTAGCGAGTTATGAACGATTTTATAATTTTTTTTTTTAGATTTTTGAATTTTTCAAAAAGTGATTCTAAATTAAGCTCATTTAGGACAAAAACGCAGTATTTAGCGAGTTATGAACGATTTTATAATTTTTTTTTTTTAGATTTTTGAATTTTTCAAAAAGTGACTCCAAATTAAGCTTATTTAGCCCAAAAACGCAGTATTTAGCGAGTTATGAACGATTTTATAAATTTTTTTTGATTTTTGAATTTTTCAAAAAGTGACTCCAAATTAAGCTTATTTAGCCCAAAAACGCAGTATTTAGCGAGTTATGAACGATTTTATAATTTTTTTTTGATTTTTGAATTTTTCAAAAAGTGACTCCAAATTAAGCTTATTTAGGCCAAAAACGCAGTATTTAGCGAGTTATGAACGATTTTATAATTTTTTTTTTAGATTTTTGAATTTTTCAAAAAGTGACTCCAAATTAAGCTTATTTAGCCCAAAAACGCAGTATTTAGCGAGTTATGAACGATTTTATAATTTTTTTTAGATTTTTGAATTTTTCAAAAAGTGACTCCAAATTAAGCTTATTTAGCCCAAAAACGCAGCATTTAGCGAGTTGTGAACGATTTTGTATTTTTTTTTTAGATTTTTGAATTTTTCAAAAAGTGACTCCAAATTAAGCTTATTTAGCCCAAAAACGCAGCATTTAGCGAGTTATGAACGATTTTATAATTTTTTTAGATTTTTGAATTTTTCAAAAAGTGACTCCAAATTAAGCTTATTTAGCCCAAAAACGCAGTACTTAGCGAGTTATGAACGATTTTATAATTTTTTTAGATTTTTGAATTTTTCAAAAAGTGACTCCAAATTAAGCTTATTTAGCCCAAAAACGCAGTATTTAGCGAGTTATGAACGATTTTATAATTTTTTTTAGATTTTTGAATTTTTCAAAAAGTGACTCCAAATTAAGCTTATTTAGCCCAAAAACGCAGCATTTAGCGAGTTATGAACGATTTTATAATTTTTTTTTAGATTTTTGAATTTTTCAAAAAGTGACTCCAAATTAAGCTTATTTAGCCCAAAAACGCAGTATTTAGCGAGTTATGAACGATTTTGTAATTTTTTTTAGATTTTTGAATTTTTCAAAAAGTGACTACAAATTAAGCTTATTTAGGCCAAAAACGCAGTATTTAGCGAGTTATGAACGATTTTATAATTTTTTTTAGATTTTTGAATTTTTCAAAAAGTGGCTACAAATTAAGCTTATTTAGGCCAAAAACGCAGTATTTAGCAAGTTATGAACGATTTTATAATTTTTTTTAGATTTTTGAATTTTTCAAAAAGTGACTCCAAATTAAGCTTATTTAGCCCAAAAACGCAGCATTTAGCCAGTTGTGAACGATTTTGTAATTTTTTTTTAGATTTTTGAATTTTTCAAAAAGTGACTCCAAATTAAGCTTATTTAGGTTAAAAACGCAGTATTTAGCGAGTTATGAATGATTTTATAATTTTTTTTAGATTTTTGAATTTTTCAAAAAGTGACTACAAATTAAGCTTATTTAGGCCAAAAACGCAGCATTTAGCGAGTTATGAACGATTTTATAATTTTTTTTAGATTTTTGAATTTTTCAAAAAGTGACTCCAAATTAAGCTTATTTAGCCCAAAAACGCAGCATTTAGCGAGTTGTGAACGATTTTGTATTTTTTTTTTAGATTTTTGAATTTTTCAAAAAGTGACTACAAATTAAGCTTATTTAGGCCAAAAACGCAGCATTTAGCGAGTTATGAACGATTTTATAATTTTTTTTAGATTTTTTGAATTTTTCAAAAAGTGACTCCAAATTAAGCTTATTTAGCCCAAAAACGCAGCATTTAGCGAGTTGTGAACGATTTTGTAATTTTTTTTTAGATTTTTGAATTTTTCAAAAAGTGACTACAAATTAAGCTTATTTAGGCCAAAAACGCAGTATTTAGCGAGTTATGAACGATTTTATAATTTTTTTTTTAGATTTTTGAATTTTTCAAAAAGTGACTACAAATTAAGCTTATTTAGGCCAAAAAGGCAGCATTTAGCGAGTTATGAACGATTTTATAATTTTTTTTAGATTTTTGAATTTTTCAAAAAGTGACTCCAAATTAAGCTTATTTAGGTTAAAAACGCAGTATTTAGCGAGTTATGAATGATTTTATAATTTTTTTTTTTTAATTTTTATATTTTTCAAAAAGCGATTACAATTAAGTTTATTTAGCCCAAAAACGCAGTATTTAGCGAGTTATGAACGATTTTATAATTTTTTTTTAGATTTTTGAATTTTTCAAAAAGTGACTACAAATTAAGCTTATTTAGGCCAAAAAGGCAGCATTTAGCGAGTTATGAACGATTTTATAATTTTTTTAGGTTTTTGAATTTTTCAAAAAGTGACTCCAAATTAAGCTTATTTAGGTTAAAAACGCAGTATTTAGCGAGTTATGAATGATTTTATAATTTTATTTTTTTAATTTTTAAATTTTTCAAAAAGCGATTACAAATTAGGCTTATTTAGGCCAAAAACGCAAGTATTTAGCGAGTTATGAACGATTTTATAATTTTTTTTAGATTTTTGAATTTTTCAAAAAGTGACTACAAATTAAGCTTATTTAGGCCAAAAACGCAGCATTTAGCGAGTTATGAACGATTTTAAAATTTTTTTTTTAGATTTTTGAATTTTTCAAAAAGTGACTACAAATTAAGCTTATTTAGGCCAAAAAACGCAGTATTTAGCGAGTTATGAACGATTTTATAATTTTTTTTAGATTTTTGAATTTTTCAAAAAGTGACTCCAAATTAAGCTTATTTAGCCCAAAAACGCAGCATTTAGCGAGTTGTGAACGATTTTGTAATTTTTTTTTAGATTTTTGAATTTTTCAAAAAGTGACTCCAAATTAAGTTATTTAGCCCAAAAACGCAGTATTTAGCGAGTTATGAACGATTTTATAATTTTTTTAGATTTTAAAATTTTTAAAAAAGTGACACCAAATTAAGCTTATTTAGGTTAAAAACGCAGTATTTAGCGAGTTATGAACGATTTTATAATTTTTTTAGGTTTTTGAATTTTTTAAAAAGTGACTCCAAATTAAGCTTATTTAGGTTAAAAAACGCAGTATTTAGCGAGTTATGAACGATTTTATAAATTTTTTTAGATTTTTACATTTTTCAAAAAATGATTCCAAATTAAGTTTATTTTGGCTAAAAACGCAGTATTTAGCGAGTTATGAACGATTTTATAATTTTTTTTTAGATTTTTACATTTTTCAAAAAATGATTACAAATTAAGTTTATTTTGGCTAAAAACGCAGTATTAAGCGAGTTATGAACGATTTTATAATTTTTTTTAGATTTCGAATTTTTTCAAAAAGTGATTCTAAATTAAGCTTATTTAGGCCAAAAACGCAGTATTAAGCGAGTTATGAATGATTTTATAATTTTTTAAAAATTTTTAAATTTTTCAAAAAATGATTACAAATTAAGTTTATTTTGGCTAAAAACGTAGTATTTAGCGAGTTATGAATGATTTTATAATTTTTTTTTTAGATTTAAAAATTTTTCAAAAAGTGATTCCAAATTAAGCTTATTTAGCCCAAAAAATGCTGTATTTAACGAGTTATGTACAATTTTACAATTTTTTTTTTAGATTTTTGAAATTTTTCAAAAAGTGATTCCCAATTAAACTTATTTAGGGCCAAAACGCATATATTTGTCTGAAATGCTTTCTTCTTTCTTTCATTTTGTTTATTTCTCTTGATCTTTAAAAATAAGATATCGCCTTGTCTTTAACATTGAATTTCCTTAGAAAATATTTATTTTTAATTCTTTATTCCTTGATAAATTTTTATTCGTATTGTTGTTGTTTTTGTTGTTAAACACAAAACAGGAAAACACTTATGTTAACAATAAAAAAGACAGAAAATCATTGTCATTTCCTCATAATTTACCTTGACGGCTGAGTTTTGGCTCGTCTGATGACAATTATTTCTTTAAATTTATTTTTTGTTCTATTTTTGATAAATTTAAGTAGAAATTATTTTATTATTGAGGAAAAAACGACTTGAAATACTTAAAAGTAACTAAGAATTTTTAACATATACAAACACTCACACATTCATATAAATATTAGTTGTCATGTCATTTGTCATGATGATGTTTCCTTCATGAAAACAAAAATTTACCGTTACAGTTTTCATGTATTGTTTTCGTTTTTTATACCCACCAGTACTACATAGGGTGAAGGGGGTATATTAACTTTGTCATTCCGTGTGTTACACTATATATATTGTTGGATATATATTGTTGCATCAAATTGATTTCCGAGTCGATCCACATCATATTCACAATAATTGACAGAGCTCAATGAAATTTGGCTTGAGTATATGTTATGGTTAGTGTATTCAAAAGCCGAAAAAGAAACCGGTTAACCAGTTTTTTTGGGTTTCGAATAATTTCGGAATTATTCGACATGCCTTTTTCCAGTTGGTTAACCGATATAATCATGATTTTAAATTAAATCATGGGAATCTGGAGACATTATTTTAAATACGATGACGAAAAAATACTACCAAAACCACTTTTATACTCCACCCATTTAGGACATCATATAGTGCAAGTATAATGTGATGAAATCTGCTACAAATGGTTATTTTGATATAAGAACAAATGTGTATTTTGATTACGATGGAACCACTGATTCAACTTCATTCCATATAAGGTCAATACACGATCTTTATTCGTTTAAACCAAAAATTTCTTTTTAAATAATAATATTTCCAATAGATTTTTTAAAATCAATAAACCCGAATAACTGGTTTTTTGACATGAAAACTCTGTTCGAAACCGGTTTTTATGAAATATCCCAATTTTTTGAAATAACTCGAAACCTGGTTTTCTGAAAATGTCGGCTTTTTTTAATACACTAGTTAAAGTGCTTACAATTTTCTTATTTAAAACCAGGCAAAATCAGTTGAGTGTATTAAAAGATATAGACCGATATCTGAGAAAACCTATAAGTTCAAGCAAAAAAAAAACTTTCGTAAAATTGTCAATTATAAATCGGCATTATAATGCTATAAAACTTCATTTACATATAAAAAATATCAAAAATCGGTTTCAGTAGAAAGAAGTTATTGCAAAAAAATATAACTTAATTTTTGACTCATTAAGTGTTTCGATTTATATGAAAAAAAAAACATATTATATTGTACATGTCTGTGGGTAAAGGAGCGAGTGTCTATTTACGAATCATAACGTATTTACTTCACAAGCATTTGTGATAGAGGGTATCAAAGATTCGGCATAACCGAATATAACATTCTTACTTGTTTTTTGCATTTTTCTCTCTCATTTTTTCTATTTGTCTCTTATCACAATAGCGACTTAATTCACAATTAAAACCTCTTCAAAAAAAAGCCAACAAAAATAGCAAAAACAATATTTATAATAAGAAAAGAAACAACAACAACAACAAATGAAAAATAAATAACGTTAAGTAGCCTGTTCCTCATATGCATGTGTTTGGTTGTTTGTGTGTGTGTGCTCCTTTTATGAAAATACCACAGGATTCGTGTGTAAAGAAATAAAAATTCATTGTAAATTGTCTCATTGAGTGGAAGAAAAAAGTCGTTATTTTTAACTGAATAATAAGAAGAAAAGGTTGCTTAAGTATTAACACAGAGAGGAAGAATTTTTTGGGGGACGAGGTTAAGAGGCCAATAATAAGTAGATGCAAGGGAATGCACTTGTTCTCTTAATAAAAAAA
>PYHX02000467.1:8936180-8963636 GCA_004302925.2 Cochliomyia hominivorax | reverse complement strand
TGTTTTCATAAAAAGCGATTTAAACATACTGTACCTAATAAGAAGTGAGATAGAAAAATTCTTAAACACATTGCTCATTAAAACTTTTAATCGAAGTATTGGTTTTTTTGGTTGATCAAGTATATTTATTAATCCGATAAAAACGAGTGACCAGAAAATGGTGCGTACTAAAATTATTAAATATTTTCAAAAAAACCGAACTTGGTCCTATAAAATGTTGACCACAATAACGAGAGACTTATCCGTATATATAAACCTGATTCAGGTAGTAGAAATGGTCACATGATGTTTCTGAAGCAAACAGAAAGCTATTTTTTTTAAATTGCTCCAAGACAAAAGGTAGGAAAGAGCCAGTCCTCAGATTATTTGGTACGAAAAGTTAAAGCTAATGAAGGTTTAAAACACACAGGCATCAATAAAGCCAAACCCGACGTGGATGGCGCTTAAATTCATAGGCCAAAAAATAAAGCAGAAATTGAAATCAAGTTTTCGAAACGTATACTCTGGCATATATTATTTGCAACTCTTGGTCAGAACCAAATTTTTGTTGTTGATGCTCCAGGAAATGTTAAAAGAAGTTTAGGAGTCAAACGATCTATAAATACTGAAATTTACATCATTTTTAAAAAAGGCTGCTTCCATTCATAAGATTTCATAATTTGTCCATTTACTTTTGACCCGACTTGGCATCCCGTCGCTAATGGCAAATAAGTCCTTGAGAGTAAAAGAACAAAATAGGCTAAACCTCTAACTGCCCGGAGGTAAGGCCAATGGAGAGATAGGAGAGATTGCTATATTGTCGCTATGTTAAATAAGTCCTTGAGTGTTACAGAGCAATAATGTGAAACTTATACCAAGAGAGCCTAACTCTCCCAACTGCCTGGAGCTAAGGCCAGAGGAGAGATAATGCATTCTTGTCTAAGAGAATTGATAATAAATCAACACCGCCCGTGATCCATTGTACATCCAAACAATTGCAGGTCTTGTTAATATCAAATTCATTTTTGTTTTTATCCCAACGCCTGGCTTTATCCACTTTGCCAATTCCAATACAATTCGAATCTAAATTCACAATTTTATTATCGTATCAGCGAGTGATAATCACGTTATTATCGGTACTTATGCATAAAGCTGACGATCCTCGTCTTTTTCGCTTCATTTCTTTTTCATTTGGAAGGCGGAGGTTCGCCTTCCATTTGTTCCAGCAGCATTAACTTTGTTTTGCTTCAAAACAAACAAATGATGCGATGCGAAACAGTTGCCGAAAAAATAGATTATGATAAATTTCAGTTCTTGGATTACGTGAGCAAAATCCAGTGTTTCTTTTGAACCTGTTTCTGGTTAATTTTTGTAGTCGAACTTTGATAGACAATTAAATCATATGACATTCCATTTTTGCCGCACATGGACACGGGAAACCCATTAATGTACTGCTAAGCGATGAATTTACCTTTAAATGGAATGATTTGTTCGTCCATGCAAAGGTAGTTCCATTTTAAGAAGTCTCACCATTTGAAGAATTGGCGATACTTTAAGAGGCAGTCTTTGCAGGTAATGTTCCGCTTTGTAGCTTTAACGAAAGTAGACCTTTTAAAAATTATAAGCAACAACAACAACCACATGGGACTAAATTTTTAAAGAAAGAATTGACCACATCTCGGTGGTTTATGAAACGATTTTGAAAAATGAAAATTATTAAATTCGGGGAAAATATTTATAATCAATTAGTGCCATAACCAAGTCCATAGGTCTCATAGGGAGTTCAAAATATAGAAAAATATGTTTTTGCCTATAACTCAGGAACTAATGGTCCGATTCATTTCATGTCTTTAGCGCATAAATCGACTAAATTTATTGAAATCTGTCTGTGAAAAATTAAGTCCTTAACAATTGTAGATTCTTCAAAAAATAGAAAAACCCGAAAAAAATTTTGAGGTACCTTTCAATTTTTTTGCTAATATCTGAGCCATTTATGAATCAATTTCCTTGGATTTCAATAGCAAAATTCTCGAAAGCTTTTCCAAACGTTTGATATACATATCATATATGTCAACTATAGGTCGGCTTCATAAACTTGATTTCAACCGTCACACTCAATCAATTTCTTTTATCACATCGATCCAGAATATATTTTTTTGGGGGTTTAAGTCGAAAATTGTGGAAATTACAAATGGAATCACAAACTTATTCTGACCTAGAAAGGTGAAGGGTACAAAAAAAATATATTAAAACTGTAAGTTTTATTAACACATATGTATGTTAAGAATTTTTTGATCTTACTCCTTATTTTTTATTTTTTTAAATATTAAACCATAAAATTGTTAATAACAAATATAAAATTGTTAAACAAAATAAACATGATTCAAATCGAAGCAGATTTGAACTTGAAAATGAAGCGATGAAAAAATTAAAAAAAATCAAAAATACAAAAATTTATTTATTTGAATTTGAATTTGAATTAAAAACAAAAAAAACGACTTAAAACAAAAGCGAAATAATAAAATAAATAAAACTAAAATTTGCAAATAAAAATTTGTTATAAATAAATTTTTGAAAATTAATAAATTTATATTTTTTTATTATTTAAAATTTTATATTTTAAATATTAAAAATATTTGATTATTTTATTTAGTCAATTTAAAACAAAAAAATAATAACAAAAACAAAAACAAATATTATTAAATAAAAGAATTTTATTATTATTAATAATTTTCATAAGACGGTGGTAAACAATTTTTAAAAATTTTAATAAAATTTTTTTTTCATAAAAATTATTGCACAGTGATGCCAAATCGTTTTTTCTTGGAAATAATTCTGTAACTTTGGAATTATTGAATATTTTTTAAACCAAATTTCACATGGACATTCCTGAGGTGTTTTCTAATTGATTTGGAGAAGGACATGATTCTAGTGGGTTCTGGGGTCGGGAAGTAGATCTCCAAAGTAGATCACCTCGTGTTTGACGATTTTTCAAAAAAAAAAAAAAAATCGCCAAAATTTTATTTTTGATTTGATTGGAAAAAAATTTACCTGCATAAAGTCCTTATAATTCTCTCCAAAAAAGTACCTTTAAATATGTGGAATATCTCTTACAGTTTTTTAAAGATATTTAGACCAAAGTAAAATTTTGACCCATTTTTGAACAGGTTTCTTTTAGTTTTTTTTTAACTTGGAGGCCTCGATATCGGTCCAAAAAAATATTCTAAAATATTAACTGGATTCTGTATAAAATTCTAGATAATTATTGTGCAAGAACCATGCACCTTTGTGGATTCAATAAAAAGTTATATTATTTGGAATTTCGAATTTAGTCTGAATTTTTTTCAAAAAAGTTGGTAACATTGTTTCACTTTAAAATCAACTATTTTCTTCTGGACTGTACAACTTTTGTCCCAATTCGGAAAGAATTTCTAATGTAAATGCTTCGACTTAGCATCATTTTTTAAGTCGATTTAAGCATATCCGTTCGTCCGTCCGGCTGGCTGTCCCTGTAAAGCTTGTTCGCAAAGTACAGATCGCAGTTTCGAAGTTCTCATAATGAAATTTGGCATGTATTATTATTTTGGCCCAAGGACGAAGCCTATTGAAATTGGTGATGATAGATCCATTATTTCTTATAGGTCCCTTACAAATGTTCCCCCTGAATGGGGCTTTTAGCCCATAAAGTTCCTAAAACTAAGTCTTATTATATTCTAAAATGACGGTCCATTATTTCTTATAGGTCCTTTCCAAATATCACTTAGAAACTCATAAACCGCGCATATACATGTGTTTTGTAAAAATATTTAATCAAATAAGAGATAAATATAAGCCAAAACCACTGTGTGTAATTAAACGAGGGTCGGTCCATATTTTTTTCTAATTCCCATAAAACTTTACAGGAAAAATTCCCTTTAAAACGTATAAAATTCACATAAAATTTTGTATTATAATAATGTACTCCACACATAAGAATAATATGAAAAGAAAATTATACGAGGGTCGTTCATAAATTTTTCGTAGCAGGCATTTACAAACAACAATGTGGCTTGACCGACTATAAAATTTTTACTTGTTTTTCTTTAGTTTTTTTTTTTTTGAAGAGACAAAAAAATGTCAAAGCTAAAATCGTCGAAAACGGTACCTGATTATTAAGCTACATTTATTAGTTACCCACTCAAGAAATCGGTTATGGGTCAAACTGCTTATAACGACAGGTTTACTAATTTACTGAAATAAAGTGAATTTTTAAAACAAGTTTTTCCCGGGATTGGAATTTAAGGGAATTTTAAAATGAAAAAGTGGAAAATCTCTTTATAAAGTCGCCCATAAAGGACAACTTCATCCATATTATTTTCCAACCTCAAGAATGTTTATGTGAAATTTCTTTAAAAACAAATATTCAATAATTCCAAATTTACAAAATAATTTCCCAATAAAGAGCGTTTTAGGACCACTGTGCATCATAATCAAAATGCAATCAGTTTGTTTTTTTAATATAAAAATTTTAATTTTTTCAAATTTAAAAAAATATTTTTAAAAAAGAAGAAGAAGAAAAATTATAATGAAAAACACACGTTTCATTTTATTTCATTTAAAGTTTAAAGTTGTTAATGATTTTATTTCATTTTAGCATTAAAGTCCAGAGTTTAAAATTCACTTTTAACAACTCAAATAGAATTTAATTGAAATTTTTTCATTTTATTTCTGAATCGTTAAAATTAACTTCTGAATGTTTTTAATTATTTATTTGTGATTCTAAGAAATAAATAAATCATTTCAAAATAGTTTAGATACAAATAATTACTTTAACCCAAATTATAGCTGAATCTAGTTTATGACATTTAAACTGACATTTAATACATCAATTAGTTGAAACAAGAAAACAAAAACAAAATAATGTGTAAACAAAAATTCTATTTAACTTTTAATTGAAATTGTTTATTCAAATATTTTAGCTCTAATCAGATTATGCCCATATTTGTCATAAATAAATAGATTTTAATGTTTAAAATGTTTTCTAATGATATATAATTCAAATGATATATTAATGTCAGCAATATGATTAACTACTTTCTGCGTTAAACTGTTTCCAATATTATTAAATTCAAATTTTCACTGAAAATTTTCACTAAAAATTCAAATTTTCACTGAAAATTCAAATTTTCACTGAAAATTCAAATTTTCACTAAAAATTCAAATTTTCGCTGAAAATTCAAATTTTCACTAAAAAATTCAAATTTCACTGAAAATTCAAATTTTCACTAAAAAATTCAAATTTTCACTAAAAATTCAAATTTTCACTAAAAAATTCAAATTTTCACTTAAAATTCAAATTTTCACTTAAAATTCAAATTTTCACTGAAAATTCAAATTTTCACTGAAAATTCAAATTTTCACTAAAAATTCAAATTTTCACTGAAAATTCAAATTTTCACTAAAAATTCAAATTTTCACTGAAAATTCAAATTTTCACTAAAAATTCAAATTTTCACTGAAAATTCAAATTTTCACTAAAATTCAAATTTTCACTGAAAATTCAAATTTTCACTAAAAATTCAAATTTTCACTGAAAATTCAAATTTTCACTAAAAATTCAAATTTTCACTGAAAATTCAAATTTTCACTAAAAATTCAAATTTTCACTGAAAATTCAAATTTTCACTAAAAATTCAAATTTTCACTAAAAATTCAAATTTTCACTAAAAATTCAAATTTTCACTAAAAATTCAAATTTTCTCTAAAAATTCAAATTTTCACTGAAAATTCAAATTTTCACTAAAAATTCAAATTTTCACTAAAAAATTCAAATTTTCACTAAAAAATTCAAATTTTCACTAAAAAATTCAAATTTTCACTGAAAATTCAAATTTTCACTAAAAAATTCAAATTTTCACTAAAAAATTCAAATTTTCACTGAAAATTCAAATTTTCACTAAAAAATTCAAATTTTCACTGAAAATTCAAATTTTCACTGAAAATTCAAATTTTCACTGAAAATTCAAATTTTCACTGAAATTCAAATTTTCACTGAAAATTCAAATTTTCACTGAAAATTCAAATTTTCACTGAAAATTCAAATTTTCACTGAAAATTCAAATTTTCACTGAAAATTCAAATTTTCACTGAAAATTCAAATTTTCACTGAAAATTCAAATTTTCACTAAAAATTCAAATTTTCACTAAAAATTCAAATTTTCACTAAAAATTCAAATTTTCACTAAAAATTCAAATTTTCACTGAAAATTCAAATTTTCACTAAAAATTCAAATTTTCACTGAAAATTCAAATTTTCACTAAAAATTCAAATTTTCACTGAAAATTCAAATTTTCACTAAAAATTCAAATTTTCACTGAAAATTCAAATTTTCACTAAAAATTCAAATTTTCACTGAAAATTCAAATTTTCACTAAAAATTCAAATTTTCACTGAAAATTCAAATTTTCACTAAAAATTCAAATTTTCACTAAAAATTCCAATTTTCATTAAAAATTGAAATTTTCACTAAAAATTCAATTTTTCACTAAAAATTCCAATTTTCACTAAAAATTCCAATTTTCACTAAAAATTCCAATTTTCACTAAAAATTCAAATTTTCACTGAAAATTCAAATTTTCACTAAAAATTCAAATTTTCACTGAAAATTCAAATTTTCACTAAAAATTCAAATTTTCACTGAAAATTCAAATTTTCACTAAAAATTCAAATTTTCACTGAAAATTCAAATTTTCACTAAAAATTCAAATTTTCACTGAAAATTCAAATTTTCACTAAAAATTCAAATTTTCGCTAAAAATTCAAATTTTCACTAAAATTTCAAATTTTCACTTAAAATTCAAATTTTCACTAAAATTTAACTAAAAACAAATATATTTTAGCTAAAAAATTAATTTTCACTATTTTCACCTATAATTGGGGTTACTGGGGATCAAACTTTCGTATCTCGGACACTATATTTGAGTTTATCTTTACTTTCCTCCCAATGGGATCTTTTGTGTTACTTTTTTTGTAGATTTTTAAAATTTTAATATCATGAATTTTGCATTTTTTTCGAAAAAAAAAATGAAAACAATTAAAATTATTTTTATTCAAAATAATTTCCTGAGTCATCAGTTACGTCTATAAAAAAAAACCTTCAATTTTTATCAAATTTATCTAAAAAAAAGAATTTACAAGATTTTTTTTATAGATAATTCGGATGACTAAAATTTGGGATCCCTGAGTTTTATTTAATTAACATTTGTATAAAAACTTACATAACCTAAAATTTAAAACACAATATTAACAAATTTTTATTAACAAAAAAAAGAAGATTTGAATTAAAATTTTTATTAACAATAAAACAAGATGTTTTTTTTTTGGAAAAAAAGATAAAAATCCAAAACATTTTTATTAATTTCCGCAAAAAAAAGTTTAATTTATTTAATTTATTAGAATTAAATGCAATTTTTATATAAAACAAAAACAAAATCGTTTAATAAAGTTAATTTGAAAATTATTCACCATTTAGTTAATTTATTGAAGGTTTTTTTATTATACTTTTTATACCCTACACCATCATAGGTGGTGGAGGTATAATGCGTTTGTGCAGATGTTTGTAACGGTCAGAAAAAATAGTCATACCTTCACGTTTAAGTATAACGTTCGACTCAGAATCACTTCCTAAGTCGATTAAGGCATATTCATCCGTCCTTCTGTCCGGCTGGCTTTCCATGTTAAGCTTGTTCGCAAAGTATAGATCGCAGTTTTGAAGTTATCTTAATGAAATTTGGCATGTTGAATTATTTTGGGCCAAAGGACTATGCCTATTGAAATCGGTTATGATCGGTCCATTATTTCATATAGGTCCCATAGAAATATCACCTCCGGAATGGTGTTTTTAGTCCATAAAATTCTTAAATAAAAAACTATTTTAATCAAATTTTGCAAAACTAAATCTTATTATATTCAAAAACGATGTGCCAAATTAAACGAGGATCGGTCAAATATTTCTTAAAGGTCCTATACAATCACTCTTCCAAATATCACTTTGAAACTCACTGATCGCACATATACGGGTTTTGTAAAAATATTTAGTCAAATAAGAGATTAACTTAAGCTGAAAACGCTGTGCTAAATTAAACGAGGGTCGGTCCATAATTTTTTCTAAATCCTATAAAATCCTTCATAAAAGATCCCTTTAAAACGCATAAATTTGACTAAAATGCAAACTATACGAGGGTCGTTTATAAATTTTCCATTGTGGTGTAGTGTATTAAATAGTCGGGTTTGAACGACTTTAACATTTTTATTTCTCTAAAGAGATAAATCTCTTTTTTTCAAAAATTGTATAGTTTAATTTGTGATTGAATGAATGAATGAAGGAATGAATGAGTGAATAATTATTTGTTAATTTTTATTATTATTTTTAAATTTATTTTTAAACAATTTAATGTTAAGTTTAAGTTACATGTGGGGACTTGATTAATTGGACTTAAGGTCAGTGATTTAAATTAAAAAAATCCATTAAAAATTCACAATTTAATTGATCACAATCAGTTTTAAAATTAAATATAATAAAATTTTAAAAATAAATAAAATAATAAAAAAATAAAACTATAAAATCAAATTTTATAATTAAAAATCAAAATAAAACTCAAATTGGTGTGAATTTCCAAAAAAAAGAATAAATTTAAGACAGAAAAAACAATAAATAAAATAAATTTAATGATTAATTCACAAAAGAAGGAAATAAATATGACTAACAAGGAGTGAGATAGTAAAATTCTCAACACCTCTCTCTCTCTGGTCCTATTGGAATTTTTTACAGTCTAAATTACATTCCGGGTATATTGGAATCATTCTGTGAATGGAGATTGAAGATAAAAAAATCGATCATAATCGAATCGATTACAAATTATTCTTATATTAAATTCTAAAATGATTTGCCAAATTATACGAGTATCGGTTTTCTTATTTCTCATAGGTTCCATACAAACCCCCCACCCCCCTTTAAAATATCACTTTGAAGAGCTTAAATTTCACATATACGTTGTTGTTGTGATTAGATTTGTTCAAATCGGTGTAAACATAAGCAAAAATCAATGTACGAAATTTTACGAGGGTCGGCTCATAACTTCCTCCAGCCCTTGTATAATCCCCCGCCCATAATAAGGCACAAATCCCACATACGTATTAGTATCACAATAAAAGGCTGCATTTTAAGCATAAATTAGACAATAAATTATTCGAGAGTTGTTCATTAATTTTTGGTCGCTAGAATTTATAATCAACAACATGGTGTAGAGTATTAAATAATTGGGCTTGGACCAACTTTAACCTTAAAATGTTAATTTATTATTTGATCAGTTACTTACGAATCTGATTAAAATGGGTGACCAGAAAGTAGTGCTGAAATTAGTGCTGTAGTGGAGGAATTAAAGACAAGTTTTCTGACAGATTTTTCGCAACTTTCTGAACAAAAATTTTATGATGCTCGAGGCATCATAATTGAAGAAATGTTTAAGGGTCCAAAAGCAGTCAATATGTAGTTGCGGCAAAAAAGTCAATCATATATAACAACGGGCTCTAGAAATACCGATATTTACATCAAAGGAATATTCATAAGACTTCATAATAAATGGAAACTTATCGTTTGGCCTGAGTTGGCATCCTGGTCACCATAGTAAACAAGGTCTTGAGTGGTACAAGAACAATAATCTGATGCAAATCCTTCAAACTATCTGGAGCTATTGGACTCTTGTTAAAAAAGGATTGAAGAGCACAAAAAAGTTATTCAAAAGTGTGGTAGATTTCAAACGGAGATGGACTAACTGTTCGAGCAAAGTGGAAGAGAGCACGTTAAAGGAGGTGTTTCGGAACAAAAGATTCAAAATATCATAATTATTTCAATCAAATAAAGTGGTTTCGTTTATATTAACATATATGTATGTTAAGAATTTTTCGATCTCACTTCTTATATATAAAAAAAATCGATTTCCTTTTATCATAAATGAATTTTTGTCAAATTAAAAAAAAATAATAATAATAAAAAATCAAGATGTCCAACTTTTGGGGTCTACACACAACTTTTCTGAACAGCTGTGGACCTGTAATTCTCTAAATCACATGTTTTAGTTTAACCATATTAAATTTCAATTAAAAAAATATTCAATCTCAAATCAACTATGTTCAACGTTGATTTTGCTTCATGACTTTTTGGTGTGTAGAATGTCATCAAGAATTTTCAAATTTGGACAAAATGTAGGACGAATCAAGGGGAATGGTAACCTCCATACAAAGAAAATAAAGATCATCGATCATCTATAGAACCTCTTCATCGAGAATTTTCAAATTTGGTCCCAATAAATTTTTCGAGAAACTATTTTACAAGACCAAATGTGAGACGGATAGAATCAGGGGAAGAGATAGCCCCCATACAAAGCAAAAATTGTTCATCGAATATTAAAAGAATTATAATAACGAAAATTTTTAAACTTGGTCCCAACCATTTTATCAAGGAACTATTTTATGACGCAACATGTGGGACAGATCATCAAATATCTGAAGAACTATAACAGTGAGATTTTTCGAATTTGGTCTCAAACACTTTATAAAGGAACTCTTTTACTAGACAAAATGAAAGATATATATGATAAGGGGGGGGGAGGTAGCCTACTTACAAAAAAATGTAGGAAATCGAATATTTTAAAAACCACTACACCGAGAATTTTCAAATTTGGTCCGAATACAATTTTCAAGTAACTGTTTTACTGGACAGAATGAAGGCCGGATAGGATCATGGTTAGAGGTGTCCCCTCTACAAAGAAAATGTTGATTATCGAATACCTAAAGAAGGTTAGATCAAGGCAAATTTTAATTACTGAATATTTAAAAAACTGTAAAAACCGTTGAATACTCCCGCTTTGATCTTTTCTGCTGACCAAAATGTTGGTTGGATAGAATGATCGGTAGGGGTACCACTCACTTTATAAGGGCGGCAAAGCGCACCTCGACTTTATAAGGGCGGCAAAGCGCACCTTAAAATGTTAAAATCTGTTATAGAAAAATAATAAAAATAATTAAAAAGAATCGATTTGTGTGGGCTTAAATTCGATGTTAATTCCTGAAATAAAATTTATGATCGATCATTAAATTATCACTCAAACAATCAAAAAAATAAAAAAATATTATATGTTTTCTTAAAAAAAATGTCAGGTCCACACAACTACTGTCAAAAAAAAAAAAAAAAAAAATATTATAGTCTTTCAAACCCGACATTTTAATACCCAACACCAAAATTTATGAACGACCCTCGTATAATTTGCTTTACTTATACTGCTTATGTGTGCAATATATTATTCTGATACTAAAGTTTTAGAATATAAAATGATTTAGTTTGAAATCGTTTTATATTTAGAAATTTTATGGGCTAAAAACACCATTCCGGTGGGGGTGTACATTTTCATGGGATCTATACGAAATAATAGAGCGATCATAACCAATTGGACCAAATCTGCGACTTGTACTTTGCGAACAAGCTTTACATGAACAGCCAGCCGGATGGACGGAAAGACATGCTTTAATCGTCTCAGGAAGTGATTTTGAGTCGAACGTTATATTTAAAGATGATGGTAGGACTACTCGTTCTGTCCGTTACAAACATCTGCACAAACGCCTAATACCCCCATCACCTATGGTGGTTTTGATTATAACAATGACATTGTTGTGAGCAAAAAATCTAACTGGAATGTCAACTCTTTCCAAAAAAAAATTCACACACTGTCAGAAAAACATAACAGTTTGCAACGGAAAATATCGAGAGACTTCTTTAACAGTTGTAGCCTCTCTTGCAATTTCATTGCAAACCTTTCGACAACTTTACCGGAAATTCTATTCAGGAACATTTAATTTACTTTCATAATTCCCTTTAGAGACAACTCTACTACAAAGCTTTGTTGAAGGGTAAAATTCTCACTTATTAAAGCTTTAAAAGGGCTTGGAAAGAAATCAGATTTAACACTTTCTTAATATTAAATCGCCTTTTGCTTTGGGGTTGGAGTTATTGAATCTCTTGTCACACTATTATGATGATTGATTAGTCCTGCCATATAGGGGGCTACTAATTCCTGTGCTACCAGACTTAAGACCTCTCATATTTCAACAATTAGACCATAACATAAACTTCTTCCTTCTACACATACAGCTATTGTTTAAGAAGGGGTTTATCTTCGAAAAACGTTGGGGTAGGAGAAAATAGTACACTTCTTTTGCAAGTGGAAGTACAAGGCTTTGCCTAAAATAATACACAGTGTAAATAGCGAAGTCAAGTTTGATTTGAATTTCGAAATTTTTGATTCGGTAAAACGATATCGATTTTATGGTTACATAATGGAAATAATGGAAATGAAGCGTATTCTGTGTTGTTTGAAACAAGTGCTATTCAGAAGAGGTAAGATTTGGACCAATGGAAGATTATTCGCATCGTGTATCCCTTATGCTTTTAAAAGTTGAAAAATGCATTATTTTGTGACCTTCAGAGATAACGTTATCAAGTTCTTTTGCTTTTAATAGGAATCTTTGTTGATTAAGACTTCTAATTGCTCATCTCGAGGCAGGACTAAAACTACCCAACCACCTCACCAGATTTCAACAACTCCTTATATTTGCATTATGGATATGCGGCTTTGGAATTGGAAAGAATAAGGTGCGTTCAAGCCTCATCTTTGTGAATTCAAATCGTCATTGAATCATTCATACGGGAGCCACTTCTCCTGCTTTTTAAAAATATTCCAAAGCTTTAAAATAAAGGTAAATGTCTTGTGGGGATATGATTTTGGTGGATTAATGCTTTCAATTCCCCATATGAATATTTATTTAGCTGACCTGGGTCTTTCTAATTATCTCCTATTTGAAAATTCATACTTTGGAAATGTACAAATCTCCATTCACTTCTTAATGGTTATGGAATAGTTAATAATAATTACAGGCGTTTACCCTCCAAAACACCATATTTGTTATTTTCGATGCAAACCACAGAAAATAGTTTACCGTTTAAATCGGAATTATTAAATAAAATTTGAATTTAGTGCCATTTAACTCAGAATGTCATATCGCTCCTTTGCTGCAAGATGGTTATAACTCAAGAAGCAATAATTTTAGCTTAAAATAAAACTTTAGTCCAAATGGTCATTAATGGTTGCAGCATTTAAAAATACTAATCACATTTCAGGTTTTCATTGATAAATTCCAATAAATTTCGACATTGAGAAAAATTAAAATGATAATTTTTTTTTGATTTATGTCCATTTTGCAGCAAATGCTTGTTATTGTAAAATATGTTAAATCAATGAAATAATAACAATTACATTGTCGTTTCAATCATATTTTTTTGAATATTAAAAATCCCTTCACTTTTCTTTTTTATTTATTTAAATTAATTTTGAATCTTTATGAACATGAACCGTTGACATTAAAGAAGATCCATTGCGATCGATCTTTATTAGAGGTTGTTTTTGTTATGAATCATTTTGGTTATTTTTTTTCTTTTGTTAACAAAAAAAATATTACAATTAATGACAAGGAAATATTTGAACACGAAATCTCCCTCATTCATTTACCAAATTTAGTGAATCATAATTTTTTTTTTTGGAGGAATTTAAAAATAACGTCTAAATCGTGTGACCGGCAGTCAAAAAAGTTTGTTTAATATTTTTTTTTTGTAAATAAGAAAACATTTTTCTCTAAATAAGTAGATTTCAAATTAATTGTTTTTTATGTTAATTAATGACATTTTAGCGTTTTTGTTTCTAAAGTAAACAATTATCGCTTTATTTGCCAAATCAACTGTTTTTATGTTAATTTGTCCGGCTTTAATTTAAATAAACCCGCATTATTTATTATAACCAAATTTGTTTTTTTACAAGTTTTAATAATTCTTCTTTATAATCATAAACTTGACCGATATTTGTATGAATGATAAATATAACATATAGAATTTTTTTGTTTAAAAGATGATTTCAATATCGAATAACGATAATTCGATAAAAATCAATTTAAAATAACGGTTACTTTTAATTTCCGGTTTGAAAGTTAACAATTTTATAGATATTAAAATTTAAAGACCTCAATGAACTTGAATTCATGATCTTTAATAATAAATTTATTGAAAACAAAAACATCGTTTTGGAACCACTATCGGGGTCGGGGAATAGATTTATGGCACATCTATGTTTTGTCACTATTTCTCTCTATCAAATAGTTCTCTTTTTGAGATTTGACTTTAAATGGCGATGTAAACAGCACACATATTGCCAGGTTATCACACAAGGATTTTAGTTTCTCCAAATCGTAACCACTACCTTCATATAGAAAGGAGGGGTCCTTGAATTCTTTGTTAAAATTTTAAGTTTTTCTATGGTCTTCAACAGTAATAAAACATCCCCGGACAACGGTAAAATAATACCGATATACGGCGCCTTTACATTCACCAATAAGTAAGAGCGAGACGCAAAACTCTCGAAGAATAGATAACGAAGTAGTGTCTGATCACCTTTAAGAAATGGTATTCACCAGTAATAATACAGTTAAAAGCAATTGGTAAATGAGTAGAGCGTAAGAGCGAGACGCAAAGCTTTCGAAGGCGATCGCCTTTAAGAAATAACGAATGATGATGTGATAGGTCTCATCCAGAGCTGCTTTATGACTGATATAGTATTCTACTAACACAGAGTTGTATTTAGCGCAAATTTTTAAAAGCGTAATTTGGTCGATGAAATATGTTTTTTAAACTCGCAAAACTCTCGAAGGCCAGAAACATTCACGAGAGCGAGACGCAAAACTCTATAAGAGGAGAAAACAAAGTACTGCCTGATCGCCTTTAGGAATTAACAACGACGACGTGATAGGTCTTTTCTCACCCGGAGCTGCTTAACGATTGATATAGTTTTCGAAGACAAGAGAGTTTTATTGAAACATCCCGAAATAAACTCTTGCAAAAAACGTTCATGTAAACACAGCGACTTTTCAAAGTTCTAATCGCCTTCCTTAGAAACTTTAACTAACGGATTTAAGTCGTAATGAAGTCATATTATCGGGTGAGAATATTTAGAACCGCTTACAGATATTGCAAAACATGGAACTCGGTCACTTCTAATATGCGAAATTTACAAGTTTTCTTATGACGTTTACTTCGCAAATATCTTTCATATGTTTGTGGCCGAAAATTATACCAGAGGCTTTATCGATATCAAGAGACGGATCTCCGTTCCGGAACGATACAAATATGGTCAACTCAGCGGCAGCTGTATCAAACGAAAGTAAATTTCCCCTAGAAAAGAATTATCGGATATAGCCGATCTGTTATAACAACCTAAAGAGGTTCAGCTGAAATCATCAGAATTGTTGGGGAACGCAAGTTGCAAATGTCTCCATGTCCTCATGTGAAACAGCAAATTTTGATAGAGAAGTAAATAGCAGCGAAAATAATTTGGATACCCGATGACCATCTTTCATTTGAGTGAAAATGGCTGCTGAGAGTTATCGCTTGACAATATGAATCAACTCAAATATCTTTTGAATGTATGATTTACGCGATTCAAAAGTGTCGATTTAAACTAAGAAGATAAGAGGAGGAAACTGGTGATCTTAAATGTTTTTATGATAAGAAATTGAAAGCTTTACTCGAGGGAAAGGATGCAACAAACCATTTCACACCATTAAAAAACGGTCGATATAAATTGAAGCCGATAAATTTTTGGTTATGAAATATGGATACATCACTGTAACCTCAAGAAAAAAAAGTCCAGACAATAATGAAGGTAAAATCCATAACACCAAGGTGAAGCTCTGCATTTGGTGTGATCAGTAGGCTGTTTGGGATTATGAGCAGCTGAAATAGATAAAGACCATCACAGAGGTCTTGTACCAAAGACACTTGATTGGTTTGAGTAGAACTAAACTCTAAAGAATCGACCAGACATTTCACCAAAATCTTACTGCAACACAATTCTCGGTCATATGTTACAAGACAAGTTTAAATAAAGTCGATATTACAATTATGTTTACTGGCCTTATGACCCACAATTTAACACTTTAACTACCATTTCTTTCGATCGAATAAAATAGACATGTTGGAATACGCTTCAGCTCAAAACAGGATTTTAAAAATTCGTTTGATTTATTAACCTCAAAAACCGAAGCTGCTCTTTTGGTTTGGAATCTATAGAAATGATGGGAAAAAGCCTTTGCCCCGGTCTCTTTGCTGCACAATAATACTAGTTCTAGTCCTAGTTTTCGAAAGAAATTTCATGACGAAATAAAAAAACGATGTTTGTTTTCCCTGGTCCTATCCAATGTTTGATTTCCTAGTAAAACAGTTCCTTGAGAAAGTGATTGAAATCAAATTTCAGAACTCTTGCTTTGTATGGGTATACACTTTCCCCTGATCCTATATTTTGTCTAGTGAAACATTTCCTTGAGAATGTAGTTGGTTCCAAATTGGAAATTTATCGCTGTTACAGATCTTTAGATATTCGATAATCAATATTTGCTTGGGGGGGGGGGTTATTCCCCCCAGCAAAATTGCTTCAGTTGATAAAAACTTATATACAGATATCTGAGCAAATTTCAAAATTCTAGAGAAAAACTTTTTCAGTTGATTCTAAATATAAAAATACCATTAAAATCGTTTCAGTGTAGAAATGTTAAAGACAAAATTTTTATGAAGGGTTTTAAAGACTTGATAAGGCCTTGTTAATTGCGATAGTTCACTAATTCTTCATTCGATTTGTAAGAGTGACAACTTCGAGAGCTTTCAAATTAGCAGTCTTAAATAGCTCTTTTCAAACTAAAACTTAATTGACACCATTGACTATTTAATGTTGCCAGATTTTTGAACAACACCTGCCGACACAATTTTCAAATTTCCCTGTTTGGAATTTTCATTTTACGAGATCATTTTGCATAAAATGTTGACCCATATTTTCAATAATGATAATTTACATTTATTGCCAATTTTATTAGTTTTATTGTTGAACACAGCGCACTAGAGGGGTGGGGGGTTGTTTGAAAATATACACTAGAGCCCCGACTTGCATCGTTAATGGTGACCGAAAAAATGCGTTGCAAATCGAATCAAATTTGTCTATTTAAATGCAAAGAAATTAAATTTATTGGGGAAAAATATTCAAAAGAAGACAACAAGTTTTGTATTTCTGATCAAAAATCAAGTTAAATAAACCGTCGCTGTCATCCGAATTTACTTTACTGTTAGATGCATTATTTTCGGAGTAAATAGAAAGGGACTCTATTTTTAATTGTGTCCTTGTTCAGTGGCATTCTTCGCTTATTTTGATGATGTTTCCAACCAATAAGGGATTTCTTGTTTAGATTGGAGTGGTATAGACATATAGCGATACCGGGATTTTTGAATCCCACTAAAAATGATTTTTAAATAACTGTTCTTTTAAACAGTGACAGTGATCGCACAGTAATTCAAAAATATTCAGAAAGAAAGAAAAAAAGAAAATCATTTAATTCTTATTTTAGCTATTGAAAAGACCTCCTTTGCGTGCTACCTGAGAACCAAGAACACAACATTTTTTAGAAAAAATTTTATAATGTTTTGGCTATTTACGCCACCAGTTTAAATGATTTTGTACTTCAATAATTGTACGTGATACTGTTATTTTTCTAGATCCCAATTGGGAAATATTGGAATCATAAGAGTTCCACATTTATGAAAATTCGTTAGGGGCTGTCAGCTGTTTTAATTCTGAATTATTAAAGCAATAAATTTGAGAGAACGTCATTATAAGTAACTGTTAATTTCATAATTTCATTCACAGTAGTTACCAGTGAATTACCAATCACGGCGATCACAGTCGTGAAAATATCGCTCTTCTCTAGTGCGGTGTGACAGTTTCAGCTGATTGATTTTTAATTATGAATTATTGAAGCAATAAATTTGAGAGAACGTAATTATAAGTAACTGTTAATTTCATAATTTTATTCACAGTAGTTACCAGTGAATTACCAATCACGGTGATTAAATCAAAGTCGTGAAAATATCGCTCTTCTCTAGTGCGGTGTGACAGTTTTAGCTGATTGATTTTTTTTGTTACAGCTGCTGTTGCAAAATGTTCCAACTGTTGTAGATACAAGTCCAATAGCTCTTTCCAAATAAACAGCCTTTTTGCCGATAATAATAAAGATAATGGAATTCACCATATTCCACGCAATTTGAAAAGTTAACCTACAAATGATGATCGATATTTTCACTGATGCTTAAAATGTTAATCCACAAGTCGCTATAAAAACGACGCAGAACAGGCCAACGTAACTTGAAATTGCAACGACGTAACACGAATTTCTTCATTTCTTAAAAAGTGACGCTAAACGAAACGATGCACATTGGTACGACGCATGTCGAGGCTCTAGTGTATAACAGCTAACTATTTTTTATTACATTTGTTGTAGTATATTTTATGTAATTCTTTTAACAATTGTCTTTTAGAGACAAGTTTACAATTTGAGAAAACAAAATACATTTAAGACCTGTTTGAGGTCTTTTAAAGGCGAACGAACACTAGAAGTCCAACTTTATTGCATTCAAATCAGATAAATTTGTTTTCAGAAAAAGGCAGGAGTGACCAGTTTTTTTATAGAAAATGAAAAAATTAGCACTTGAAGTTATTTCAGAAAAAATTCTGAAATTTCTTGAAATTGAAAAAAATAATATGGACTGATTTTCCATGAATGAAGTTAATAAAGAATAGAGAGGAAAGTTACCTTTTTAATTGTAACAAGGTCACAGTATTTTATTGATATTTTAGCATGACAAATTAAATTAAAGAATCAACTGCTGGAAATATAAACAAATAAGAATGTTATGTTCGGCTATGGCGAATCTTCAATACCCTACACCACAAATGCGAGTGATATAAATACCTTATGTTTCGTACATACACTCACGGGCATATATCATACATAAAAGTTTATCTTAAATAAAACACAGGAATACTTAATGTCATATATGAATAAGTTATATTTTTGACTATAACCTTCTTTCCAACTGAACCGATTTTGATAATTTTCGGAACGGTAATGAAGTATATATTATATTAAGTACATATCGCTTAATGTTATGGCAAAATGTCATACCAATTTGTCGTTTTATAAATGATAATTTTACCAAAGTTGTTTACTTGAACTTAAAGGTTGCCTCAGATATCGTTCTATATCTTTTAACTAATTTTGCTAATTTTAATTGAGGAACTTCTCAGGACTATAACAAATACTCAGACCAAATTTAATTGAACTCTCTCAATTATTGTGGATATAAAAGTGCAGACAGACTGACACAACTAAATCGTTTCAGATTTTGATTTGATGTAAAAATATATATATACATTATAGGATCTGAGATGTTTCCTTCTTAGCGTTACACAAGAAATGACAAAGTTAATATACACTCATGACCACTTATCGTAATGAAGGGTTCATTTGGTGCGTGTGAAAGTGTTTTAATTGAACTTAAAGGTTGCCTCAGATATCGTTCTATATCTTTTAATATTACAGAACCGATACCAAGAAAGTTTTACTAAAACATCCCGAGATAAACTCTTGCAAAAAATGTTCATGTAAACGCAGCGACTTTTCAAAGTTCTAATCGTCTTCCTTAATAACTTTGACATTACGCATTTAAGTCGTAATGAAGTCATATTATCGGGTGAGAATATTTAGAACCGCTTACAGATATTGCAAAACATGGAACTCTGTCGCTTGTAATATGAGAAATTTACAAGTTTTCTTATGACGTTTACTTCGCAAAAATGACCATCTTTCATTTGGGGGAAAATGGCTGTTGAGAGTTGAGGTTGCCTCAGATATCGTTCTATAACAGAACCGATTTGGATAGTTTTAAGTAGGAAACTTCTCAGGACTATACAAAATACTCAGGCCAAATTTAATTGAACTCTCTCTCAATTATTGTTGATGTGAGCGTGCCAACAACAGACAAACTGAAATAGCTAAATCGTCTCAGATTTTAATTTGATGTAAAAATATATATATACATAATGAGATCCGTGTTATACATGCAATGACAATGTTAATATACCCTCATGACCACTTGTGGCACTTATGTAATTGATTCTGTAATGCCTTGATGTAATGCACCTAAAGAGTTTCACGTTTAAGTTGCTAAATAGTTTATGTCTTTCAAAAAGTATGGCAACTCTTAATTGAGTCTTTAATTCTTTTGATTTTTTTTCCAAATCTTTTTCATTAAATATCATTAATGATCGATTGTTAATATTTTCTTTCATATTTTGTTTTTAAAGATTTCAAAAGGGGGATAAATAATTTTCTTAATAACTTTTTCAGAAAACCAAAAACAAAAACAAAAAAAAAAACATTGACTAATAAACAATGACTTGACATGGAGTTTCCTTAAAAGATCTGATCAAAATTTGAAGTGTGTCAAATCTGTTTCAAGTTATTAAATTTATAATAAAAAACAAGTTATTCAATTTAGATTTTCTGATATAAAAAGAGATTTTCAGCTTAATTTACAGTTAAACAGTTAAAATGTTGTAAGATTTTCAAAAATGAGTGAAATAAAGTATGAAAATTTAAATCACAATTTATTTCTATATACTGATCAGATTATTGAGAATGCGTTAAATCACTTATATCTTAAAAATCGTTTCGGATATAAAGTAACCGGGATCGTTTGAAATCGTTTGTCTAACTTTGGGAACCTATGGACCAGCCCCTATTTGATTCCCAAAATTTTAACTTCGAACTTAAACTCAGCAATTACAGTGTGAAATCTCATTCGATTTCATTGCAAACACGGCCCAAAGCTCATTTTAAAATTATAAATGTCCTCAATGCACGATATACCTGAAGAAATGAAGTTCTTACCGGTTAAGGAATACAAAAAAACCGTTCCTTCTGTAATCTCATCGAAGGCATCATCCTAATTTCAATATAACACAATTGGGAATTTTCTCTGAGGCATTTGAGAAAATATCTGAACAGAGCATATTCAGGTATCACTAAGATTCTTTCTTATATGGCAACTGTACACGTCATTCACAGAGACGCCCCAAATTCACCGCTTGAAAGCCAATCACCTCCCATTACAGACATTCAACAGAATCTGCCGCGGTTTAAAGGAGTGAATTCTGGCATAACTTAGATGAAGGGATGTAGCATATGGCCAAGGACCATATGTTAAACTGCCAAAGACAATTCTACTTCACTCTTAGTCCAGAAGATCTATGGACTCATTTTATAGAAATGGCATTATTTCTTGGACTGAAATTAAACCAGAACATGAACATGATTACAACTTGGTTTTTACAGCAAGAACCTCCTTCATAGTTCGAAAACACCCCTCAGACCTCATCAAATACAGAGCATTACCTTGGGGTAGGGCATATTCAGCTTTGGCATTAAATTAAATAAAAGCAGGTTTTTCTTTGTTTCTTTGCAAAGGCTTTAAGACAAAAAGCCAGGGTATATCACAATAAATCCCGTTACTCCAGATCACGAACTAAACCTTCTTAGAGGATCTTTGGTTAAAATTAAGCTTTTTTATGGTCTTCACCATTAATATTCCAATTTAAAACGATTGCATGTGGTAGAAGCGTGAAACCTCGGACCACGCTAAACAAATACCGCTATGCGAAGCTTCAACATTAACCAATACATACAAGCGAAATTCTAAACTCTCGCAACATGCAAACAAAGTACAGCCTGAATGCCTTTAAGAGATAACGACGTTGTAGCGAGTTGCTTTACGACCAAAAGCAGGTTATAAGACTTCAAACGCAAAATACTGTTTTGAGTGAGAAAATTCGTAATTAAATTTACTTTCACTTTGTCATTTCTGCTGATTTTCATAACGAATCGTCCTACAACGGCTTTAACGTATATCGACCATCTAAGAATTACTTTTTGAGACGGACAGCTCCGATTCTATAGCTTGCAATTTTTAACATATGTCAAGCTTATGCAAAATTTATAATGACCAGCACCAGAAAATGATATAACAATCAAACCATTTTTTCATTTAGACCTTAAATGGAACACATGTCACATATAGACCACATGATATGTTTGGTCTCAATGGATCTGATTAATTTTTATACCCAATTTGAAGTATTCTTTCAATCTCCAATGTGGTTTGCCGTTGACGCTTCTATTGTAATTAAGATATTTGACATTTTATTTGAAAAACAGGATTGCCAAGTTGTTTCTTTGTAGAAATTAAGCTGCCAGATTATAAAATTTGATTGTGTATGACAGATGAAATGAAAGAAATAATTCCTTGACATTTTTAAATAAATTTTTATTATATTAAGTGTTTGTTATTGTTTTATTGTTTTATTGTTTTATTATTTAATAAAATGTCCAAAACCTTTATTTTTTGATTGTCAATAGAAAACATCAATTAACACGATTTAATTAAACATAATTAATGACATAAATTAATGTTAATTATTTATTTTTTTATTTATTATCATTTTTTTTTTTAGAAAAAAAAAAACGTGTTGAATTTCGAATAAATATTTTATTGTAATGCCAATTAATCGATTATATAATCGTTCATAATATTTCATATCTAATAAAAATAATTTGAATGCAAAATCATAAATTTCACTTATTTTCTTTAAACAACCTTTAAAAGTGATTTTTTTTATAAAAAAATCCAGCCGAGAGACTTGAAAGTCCATTAAAATGTCAATAACTTGTTCATAATGAAGTACAAAAAGTACTTAAGTTTTATTTGATTATTCCATTAAACACCAATAAAAGTGAAAAGCTCTTTATGACTTTATTGATTAAAATACAAAATTCAATTTTTTAATATTTTTTTTTAGGAAAATTAGAAAAAAAGTAAAAAAAATTATTTATTTATTTAAAAATCTTAAAATAAATAATAAATTTCTTTAAATATTTGTCTTTTATAAAGCACAAGCTTTTACCCGGTGCGCTTTGCCTTACAAAAATTCTCCTCAAATCAAAAACATTTCATGCAGCGGGCATTTTATCAATTCCGCCTGACCCTCTCCGTTCTAAAATTTTATTTAATATTTCCATTACAAGGGTGCTACCCCTTCCCTTGATTTTGACCATCCTACATTTTGTTAAGTAAAACTGTTTTCAAAATTCTCGCTGTTATAGTTCTCTAGATATTCGAAATTTATTTCTTTTAATGGGGGTAATCCCACCCCCTGGTCCTATCCGTCCTATAATTCATTAAATAAAACAGATTCTTGAGAAAATGCTTATGAACAAATTTGTAAACTGTTCTCTGTTCGAGTTTTTTATTTGCTTTGCGTAGGGGTACCTCTCCCCCCCCGGTCCTTTCCATCCGATATTTTGTTCGATAAAACAGTCCCCGAGCAAATTTGAAAATTCTCGCTGTTATAGTTCTCTAGATATTCGTTAATCAAAATTTTCTTTAAATAGGGGTACTCCTCCCCCTGGCCCTATCCTCCCTTTCATTTTCTCCTGTAAAACAGATCCTTAAAAAAGTGATTTTGAGACCAAATTTTAAGAAACTTTCGCTCTTATAGTTCTCTAGATATTCGTTTATCGATAATTGCTGCGTATGGGCGGTAGCCCTTCGTTGATCTCTTTCGTCCTACATTGTTTCCTGTAAAGCAGATCATTGAAAAAGTGTTTGGGATCAAATTTCACATCTCTCTCGATATTGTAATTCTTTAGATAATTTATAATTAATATTTTCTTTGTAGGGGAGTGGAGGGGGGGTAACCCTACCCCTGGTCCTATTGAAATATATATCAGCAAAGTCTATCCAACCTATAAGTCCATAACAAACAAACGCAGATTCCATTTTATAAAATATATAAGATTTTTTTCAAATCATTATTAATGAAATGCAGCAAAAGACAAAAGGGAAAATGATTGTAAACAAAATAATAATTTTAATCTGTCATTAACGTCATTACAAAGCTAAAAAATAAAACTCCTTAATGGAGGAAATTTTCATTTTTTCTTATGGCAAAAATCATAAATTTTTATTGAGAGGAAAATTCCACATAACAAATTTATGTCTTAATATTTTTATAGTCAATAGAAAATTAACATTTAATGGTCACTTATCCGGTTCGAAAGACCAATATTTTGTAAAGTATTCGATAAATAAGTCTTTGATAAAAATTTATTAAAATTCATTTTTTTAGTATAAAATTTATCTGTACTAATTTTTTTATTTTTACTGAAAATTCCATTTTTTACTCAAAATAATTTTTCTGCAAATTTTTTTTTTTAATTTAATTTTTATAAATGAAATTTTGATCGAAAATTTAATTTTTTATAGAATTTTTTAACGGAATTTCATTTATTACGGAACATTTTTCATATTGAATTGAATTTTATCGAATTTTTCATATAAGAATTTTCATCGAAAATGTAATTTGTAATAGAAAATTTTTATAAAAAATTGATTTTTTTACCAAAAATTGAATTTTTTAGCCGAAAATTTAATTTTTTGCCAAAAATTTAATTTTTTTACCGAAAATTTCATTTTTACCAAAACTTTTATTTCTCATCAAAAATTACTTTTTTGCAGAAAATTGCATTTTTTATCGAATTTTACATTTTTCTCAAAATAAATTTTCTGTGAAATTTTTTTTTTCGAAATTTAATTTTTTATAAGAGAAATATTTTTTATCGAAAAGTTTTTTCAACAAAAATTGCATTTTTACCTAAAATCGAATTGCATTAACTTCGAAAAACACTAATTTTTTTTTTTGAAAATTGTCCTTTTTTTGCTCGAAAATTTCATTTTCATCAAATTTTTTTATTTCAAATAAAATTTTTGTCGAAATTGATTATTATTATTACACGGAAAAATAAATTTTAAGCAAAAATTCCACTTTTATCTAAAGAATTTTTTTTCAAAAATTCCAACTTTTTGTCAAAAACTAATTTTTCGAAATTTACATTTTTCACCGAAAAATTCATCTTTAAGAGAAACATGCTCTTTTCATCAAAAATTGCATTTTATCGAAAATTGCATTTTTCTCAAAAATATATTTTCTTCCAAAATTGCATTTTCCATCAAAAATTTTAAGCAAAATTGCACTTTTATCTAAAATAAAGGTTTTTCCAAAAATTCCAACTTTTGTCAAAACTAATTTTTCGAAAATTGCATTTTTACCGAAAATTTAATCTTTAAAAAACATGCACTTTTCACAAAAATTCGAAAATTTCAATTTTTTTTCTAAAATGTATTTTCTTTGAAAATTGCATTTTCCATGCATTTTTAAATAGAAAAATGTATTTTACTCCGAAAAAGAAATTTTTCAACAAAAGTTGCATTTTTTATGTAAAATTAAAATTTTTGTGAAAATTATTAGAAAATTGCATTTTTAGTGAAAAATAAATTTTTAAACAAAATTTTCACTTTTCATTGAAATCGCATTTTTTTTTAAATCAAAATGACATTTTTAACCGGAAATAATATTTTTCATTCAAAATTAAATTTTAGATGTAAAATTGCATAATTTATTTAAAAAATTATGTTTTCTTCTATAAAAGTGCATTTTTTATGAAAAATTGCATTTTTATCGAAAGTTACATTTTCAACTAAAAATTTCACTTCCCCTGTTGAAATTTTATTAAAAATCGAAAGCAAAAATTAAATTTTTCGCTGAAAACTTTTACTAAAAATGAAATTCTCTACTGAAAATTGCATTTTCACCAAAAAATTTGAACAAATAATTGATTTTGAATAAAAAAGCTGAAAATTGTTTTTTCCAATGAAAAATATTTTCACTTAAAATTGTTCTTCGATAATTTTAACTTGAAATTAAATTTTTCACCAAAAATTTCCCTTTGTTTCGTCTCGAGAATTTTAATAAAAAACGGTAACTTTTTTTCATTGAAAAAATTAACCTAAAATTTCATTTTTTACGAAAATTCTCATTTCCCTCTCGAGGATTTGAATATTTTGGGTGAAATTAGTTTGCTCTCACTAACATGAAAAATAAGCACTGGCAATATAACAATATAAGTCCTACCTGGACTCCTACAATCCTACAATCTAGACAGCATAGTGACATTGCAGATGATCAAATAACTACCGCCAAGTTCTCCACCCCTACATCAAGCGCCCTCTTAGACAACATGTATATAAAACTTTATTATCCTGGGACTTAGGCTACAGCAGATTGATCAATTGCTTAAGAGAAATTAATTAAGGAAAGTGAAATAAGAAGAATAAAAAGTTTAAACAATGAGTTTTTGGCAGCTTTACACTACCAGAGGGAGCAATGAAACAAATGTGAATTGATCAAAGTTCTGGTTTCAAACATTTATGGCATAAATTTGCCTCTCAATAACATATAATCAGACAAGTTGATAATATGAAAGTGACATGAGGAATTGCTCCTCTCTATGGCTGGCAGCTGTACAGCTGCCCATAGAAAATATATTCAAATTTTCTCTGAATCAAATCTTTATCGGTTTTTTTTTTGTTAAAAATCTATATTCCCTCTATTTAGACCTTCTTTCTAGAGTACTTTTTCGAGACTTTAATTATATTCCGATTAACTTTTTACTTCCGGTTTCTTTAAAAAAACTTAAAGCATAAAATGAATAATAATTTTCCAAAACATTATTTATTGTTTACGTATTCACTTCTAACTTGCAAATATAACAAATTAATTTTTTTTAATGTTTTCTAGTTTACAAAAACAAATTGTTTATAATAATAAATTACCAAAACTAATTTCAACGTTAATTCAGACAACAAAAAACTATAACAAAATTATTTTTATTACAAAAGACTCAAATCAAAGAATTTGAAAACATTTAGATTTTTTTGAAATAAAACAAAACAAATTTTCATAATTCTAAACATAAATAATTTAAAGAAATTATTTTAATTTGATAGAAATTAAGGTTTATGGAGGCGTAAAATTAAACCTCTAAACATAATTGAAAATGGGCCATAAATTGAACTCAAGTCACATTCTAAAATAATCATTTAATTTGGGGGGAAAGAAAACCGTAAAATTAAATACGAAATTATTTTCAAAAAGAAAATAATAAAAAAAACCCTACAGTTTGTAAAACAAGAACTAAAGATTTAATTGTATACCAGGGGTCAGTAAAGTCTACCAAACAATGGAATATTTAAATTTAAACCAAAAGTTTAATGTTTCCCCATATAAAAACTATAAAGAAGTTGATTGCATCAAAATGTTTCTTCTGAAGTATGTTTAAGGTCTGAATTATAATCTGAAATTCTATATTCTGAATTAATCTCTCAACTATAATCTGAATATTCTACTAAATTGTGAGGTATATTATTGAGCACAGTCTAAGCTATTATCACGACTACTCTGCCAATTTAAGTCTGAACTAATCTTTCGAACTACTGACCTATAGTCCCAACTACAGTGTGAATTACAAATCTCTCGCCTATAGTCTGAACAATGTCTTGCCTAGAA